>PVKS010002566.1:0-12588 GCA_004027875.1 Aplodontia rufa
GATATATTTAATTCATTAAGAAATTTCGAGTATGTATACATTTGCTTAAAATAACATGTATGATGTTGAGTGTATACATATTGTTTTAATAAAAGTCAACAAATGTGTGAAAACTTAGCAACTGATACTTTGTTTGAGAACATCACTGTTTGCTCATAAATGTCAAATCAGTCAGGTTCTTTTTTGATCTAGAAAGTTTAACTTACCTGCTCATTGGTAAGTATTAGAGCCAGATTTTGAACTTGGAGTTTACTGGCTCCAAAACCTTAACTCATAATAGATAATTCTTTTGATCTCTTATTTCATAAAATTCTACTAATACTTCTGGGCCATAGTGTGTAATCATAGACCACACCTATCATACTGATTGAGGGTTAATTTTTTTTTTTTTTTACCTATATGTCTATCTTCTAATCTCTGGAAGTAACTCAGACAAAGTGTGCTCAGGGAACCCTGACTTTTAGGAGTCTGCATTACTGCCTGGCACACAGCAAGTACTCAATAACTGTCAAGTACCTTGGTGTGCCTAGAAGTCAGAGCTTCCATCTTAGAATACCTGGCAGTCTCAATAGTGCCTGGGACATGGGACATACATGAAAGAAAACCATAAAAAGCAAATCTGAATGACATTCTTCACTTTCTTATCAAGTAGCTATTTAATATTGATCAAATCACTTCACTATTGAGTCCAAGTGCCCAGAATGGCAATTAATAGGAGAGCTGGACTTGATATATACTACTGTAAATTATATAGCACTTTCTCCTAGTAAAACTGACAGCCTTTCTGGTACTAGCATTGATGTAATACTTGGAGAAATAAGGTGAAGAGTACTTCACAAGAACTTTTTAACCACGTAGAAAGAAATATAAATGCTTGATCTTCACTGAAGCATTTATATTAGCCATTTATTCCAAACTTTCTGTGACATAAGAATGGTGAAATAAATTCAGGTACATATATCCAGTAGAATATTAAGCAGGCATTAAGGATGACAGCATGTTCTATAAAAACATGGAGATGGGTTGACAGGATGATAAGCAAAATAAACAGAAGATAAAACTGCATGTATCTTATAGTTACAACTAAAAAAATCCTCACAGACATAGAGGGAAATAAAGAAAAATGACAGTGCCTTGAAAAACATGATGACAGTTATATAAGTGTTGTAGCATTAAGAGTGGTTTTTAAAAATACTTCTTGCAAAATTTGGCATATTGTATTCCACATAATTTGCAAAACAACCTGGATAGGTGGATTCCATGCAGTCTTTATAGAATCTGTGACTTTTAGCAAGGAACTTCCAAGCCTAGGGATAATCAGTGCACCCTTTTGACATTCTCTCCATCTAAGCAGAATAGAGCTGATTCTTTCAGCTATCAGACACATGTACAATGTGCACACAAAAATACAGTACAGAAGTCACTAGAAGAGAAAGATGGAGAATATGAAAGGAGACTGGAACGATGACTTGCTTAACTATTGCCCATGAGTATAACTTTGAACATGTTATTGAAATTGCCAAAATAGATGACATATAAAATGTGTGTGTGTGTGTGTGTGTGTGTGTGTGTGTGTGTGGTTCCCCCCCTTTTTGGTAATCAAATTCATGTTCACAAGTAACATTAGTATAAAACTAAGTTGTTTAGTATATTGAGCAGAATATAACAAGACAAAACATAATATCTGTTCAAAATAAAGTGATTTCAGTAACAAAAAATAAGACATTTTCTGATTGCTTATTATTCTTTTGTTGTGGAGAGGTAATATGTAGGGAAACAATAACATAGTCAAATAAATTTAAACCCTACTGAAATGATTTAGCTGAGACAATTAAAACAGACATCACTCAATGATTTCTAGGCCATATCATCTGTAGTGACAGCTGAATTTACTCAGATTTTGCCTAGGGTGACAAGAAGGGCATAGATTTCTACCCTTTGAAGTTAATTTTCTACAGGTTCATGAAGTATATTAGAACATGTAAGACTCCAAAGTGGAATTTGATCATTATCTCTTTCCTTTTCATATGCTTTTTTTTTGTTTCTTCAGTGTACATACAGATAGGTGGAGAGGGAAGAAGATGGAGAAGTCATTCCTACAGTAATTATTAGCTATGAAATTGCCCTATCTTGTAGTAAGACAGTGAAGACCTGAAAGTGAGTTCTGATGCTGATGGTCCCATGTTCAACTTAATCTAAGAGTCAAATTAAATGATGAAAATAATGAGATACATTCATATAATGCCATTTCTGTTTCATCAAGAAATTGCATCAAGCAACCAACACTGACCCCAAGTGCTAATTATAAATAGATTGGGACTGAATGTGACTTCAGTCCTCATAATCATTTAACTGTCCTCCTCCCTGCCAAGCCAGCTCAAAAACTCCACCTGCCTACTCCATCCTGGTTTATGTCTCTTTCTTATTCCAAAGCAAGGAACAAAAATGGAAGTAAATAGAAGGTGATAATAGAAAGCAAAGGTAGCTTTTTCCCTGGGTCAAAAGGAAGAAAATCAGCAGCAGGCCTAGATACCATTGTGACCACAATGGCACCACGAAATGTCAGAAGCACAGAGGCTGCGGGCTCTTGAACATATTTTCATATCTGGATCCATATCTTTTAAATTCTACTTAAGTCATTCTTTTCCTCATCACACACTTCTGTGTTATTATCATTTAAGATATGGCTAATATATCATTTTATTTTTAAAGACATATATTGGACAATACCTATTTCCTGATAGCAGACAAAATTCTTAGGACTTAAGGGGAAATTCAGGACATATCATGAGACTGATGCTGTTATTCAAATCATTTCCACCTGTCAGCTTGATTGCAGTATGAAAAAATTCAATAAACACAATGAAGCCAATAAAAAGGGTACTTAATGACACCATTAACAGAATCAACATGTAGTAAAGTACTAAGGATGAATAAATATAGTGTCATTTACATTTGTTTCCAAATGCTTTCATCAACAAATATGTCAGATAAAAAATTTTTAAGCTGAAAACAACTCAAGTTAGTAAAAAGTAATTACATTTTTACTGATGACACCAACTATGAGGGTGTGCCAGGAACTGAAATGTATGATTAACTGTATATCCTGCTCTAGAGGTATAAATGAAAAAAGATACTAGGAAAGATGATTTTATATTCCTCAACTTTCACAACTCTCATGCTGGGAGCCTCCAGCTTCATAGAACCTCAGCAGAATGCACAGGTCAATTACAGTGCAAGTCAGGCTAGCTCTCACTCTCATATCTTTAAAATATGTATACTGAATGGAACTTTTTGATTATTAGGGATATTTTCCAGGAATTTACAGAATTCCTATTTCTCACTTAAAATGGAAGAGGCAGTACAGTGATTATTAGCAATATCTATGTTTTCATTTTCTGTCTAAAGTCCTTCCTTAGCTCTAGCCTAACTTTTACAGAGATGGGATGAACTCTCTAAAAGCCAATCTGGTAACATTGGTCAATTTCTTAATAACAAATGAATTATGCAAGACCATGCTCTAGACTTCCTGCCACCTTCAATTTGACCACAAGTCTAAAATGTGTCTAAGACCCACTAAATCCATCTATTTTCAGAACCCAAAAATTATCAACAGTGTTTACAACTGGTTTAAACATGCCTTTTCCTCTGTTCTGAATGCTGTTCTCATCTCCTTGCATTTCAGTTTTTTTATGGGTCTATCTCTAGTAACCACTAGGGCCTATGGACAAGACATTGCCTGTGTGACACCGGAGACTTGGTACTTAACCCATTACTACTAACAAAGAAAGGGGCCAACAAAAGGTTCACAGAATAAACAAATGTTTTTTTGAACAGAGATATTCTCTATGCAATCTGGGGAAAAAATCAGGTATTACTTACGATAAAAGAAAACTAAGATTTTACTTTTATGTTTTCAAGAAAATTTAAGAACTGTTTTCTGTTACTTAAAGATTTTTATCTTTGGTTTTCCTGACTTCAGTAATAGTATCATTGCTTTTTAAAATTCTTGCTCAAAAGCAATGACATAAATACATAAGGCTCTCTGGCAGATAGCTTGCCCAGCTTGAGTGAGGCCCTGGGTTTGAATTCAAGCATCATGAAACAAAAATAAACTTACACACACAATGTATATACAAGTAATACATTCCAAAAAATTTCAAAACAAGCATTGATATAATCCTTCAGTTTAAATCATATAGTACATCATCCTTACACTGTTAAATCAATTCTTACAAGAACTGTTTGCTTTGTTTTAGGCTGTATGCTGAATGGGTCACTAGATTTTAAAATTGATAACTACCTTGGACTAGAGGAAAAATAATATGTTGATATTTTGGTGAAGAAGCTATAGCCAAAAGGCAAAAATTTAATCCTACATTTTGTAGTTTCTGGTAAATACCTGAACAATATTCTGTTTTTTTTTTTTCCTCTTCAATTTTGGATTTAGAACAGGAAAAAAAAACGCACTTCTAGTAAATGTTTACATTTAAAAGAAGACACTTTCCTTTTCACTGCTTCATAGATCTACATGTTTCAACTAAAAACTGCCGAGAGCATTGCACTTCAATATAAGAGCATAGAGTGGTTTTCCCAACTGTGCAAATATATTACATTCTGGACAGTCTGAACTATTGACCTTCCCTATGAGGGAGATGCTGCTAAAATGTCAGTTAATCATAAAGCAGTTCCACATCAGGCTACCCAGAAGCAAAAGGCAATTTAAAAGAGCAATTTTAACGTGCAATTGCCAAAGCTTGCAATGCAGACAATTCCTGATGATAGCATATTTTATTTCCCTTTAATAAGAGAAAGAGAAACTGTATTTTCTTAGCTCCTACGCCAGATGGTGTACCCAGAGGAAACACAGAAAAAAGCAAGCATAGTTTCTCTGATTGTTCAATGGAGTTTTTGAATTACTTCCCATTTAAGACAACTTCACATCTATATCATTTTTCAAAATGGATAAACTTCCTGAAGAAACCTTATATGAACAACAACATGGGTCAGACTGTAAACTAACAGCAAAATAATCATACCCCTCAGGTTCACTGAGAAGCATGAGGCAGGCGTAGGTGGCCTCAGCCACCAGAGGCTGTAATTACCACCTCTCCTAACTTGAGAGACCCTGAAGCAAGTAATTGCACTTACCAAATGATTTTAATGTACTTTAGAAAGTAAACAAAAAAGAGCTTTGGCAACCAGGCTCGACATTTTTCAGAAAAGGACAAAAAACACTTTATTATAGTTTAAAAAAATGTCCATAAAGTATTTAAGTATAGCATATATCTGATTGTTAAGCACCAATCGACTGTGCTCTCAATAAATAGGAGGCTGCAAGCATTAAACTATGCATTCTCTGGGGAAAAGGTAGTCATAAAGAAGTTATATTTTAAAAAGTACATGTCTTCCAGATTTTACCTGCAATACTTTTAATTTTTCATTCTATATTATAACAAGGCAGAGTGGGTACCACCTTTGGTGGGGGTAAAAGGGAAAGTAATTAAAGCTTTTAAAGTACTTAATAATAGGAATGAGCCCCAGCTGTTCAGTAGTTTGCCCAACTTTGTAAATATACTATAATATATTGGACAATATCTATTTTGTCCATACCATCCCCAGTCCTGTGGTCCAGTCTTAAATCCAGGAAATATAAAGATGAGAAAATATACCTAAATCATAGGATTGGTGTGGACATAAAACATCATGATAGAGTCATAGCATATGTTGATTCCAAAGTCATATTAAAACCCACTGAGCCAAAAAAGGTTACATTTTCCTTAGAAAATATAACATTTTATTCATTATACATATAAGTAAAACTTTAAAATCCATTTACTAGAAAAATATTTATTGACACATTACTTCCAAGCAAGCAAATATTTACCACTGCCTGAAATATCAATGGTTTATATGTATTAGAATGGAATTTTAATAAAAGTAACTAAATTAGTCTTTGATATTTGGGAATCAAAAAATCTTTCCTCTGTGATTTAGTAAAAAGATGAAATAAGAATTTTTAAAAGTCAGCAAAGAGCCATCACTCTTTGTAACTTACAAAGCATCCATGTGAAAATGATTTCACATATGCAGCTAAGTATTTATACTCATCTTTAAGGCTTCCTGATGATCTAATGTGCATGATATTAAATAGCTTCTTCAAAATACTCAACATTTATTCAACTAGATGATGTTAAGGGTAAAACTCAATGATTTTAAAGTGGCATACTCCTAGTCCTAAGTAGAACAGGATGGTACTCAGTGCCACTTACAGAAACAGTAGTAACCACGGCATAGACAACTTAATAGAATGGGATGGCAACTTCCTCTGAAGATTATGCTTAGGATCTCAAAAGGATAATTTTCCCTAATTAAGAAGAATTATTAAATTTTTGAAATATTTAGCTAAAATAAGCTAATATCACAGTAAGCCTAAGTTGAATTCTATTTTGTTATGGGATCCCTGGCAGATGACAATGGTGTCACTGATGAAGTCTGAGTGACCTTAAATTTGGGGAAAGGAAAATGGATCTTAAAGAGTGGAAATAGGAGGACATTGTACTTTTCACTACACTGACTTTATACTTTGATACACAGTGTTTGCAATTATATTCAACTTCTGTTTTCCAGAGATTGTTTAGAAATTATTACCATATATACTTTCATGAGCTTTCACTCCTTTTCTAATATTATAGTAAGATTAACAGACATTTCTGAGGAATCGGTAACCATGGTTTCTCTCAAATCTACAATGTATTTGAGAATCCTAGTTTATAGCACTTTCCCCCCTAAAATCCTGCATCACACGCGTCATGTGATGACATTAATTAATGATAATAACATGTGTGACAAAGATTCATCATATGTGAAAGACGGTTTTAAAAATATAATTTCTAGAGTTAGAAGTAATATGACAAGAAAATGAGCCCCATACCATTAAATTCCATAAAGAGTACACAACTTAAATATTTCTCAAACAAAGAAGCAAACAAAAACACCAATACGATTCCAAAATGTCAAGGCAGTTTCTAAGTTAAAATGCGACTATGTATATAAGATATTTTACTTTTTACCCTCCCACACAGATGAGGCTATTCTCAGAATAAAGTACCTCAAATAAATTTAGTCATATTTTCACTTCTATAGTTCAATGTGCATTCTGAACATAAGAACTGAAGAGGGATAAAACAGCGTTCATTAATATGATGTTGTCATTCACCTAATAGAGTACAGCTAAGCTTTAATACTCAGTCTCATTCACTTATACCAATGGCCAATTTCAAATAATTCCTAGCTTCAATAAAAATCACATTACAATAACATCCACTGTTAATTTTTAAAGACTTATTTTTTTGGGAAAAAAAAAGTAAGAAAGCAGATGATTAACAAGCATGGGCAAAGGAAGTCAAGAGGAAGACCCTGGGCATAGCAAATTATTATTGGTTGGTAACATTTGTTTACCATTCTGAAGACTGACTGCAGTAAAAAGGCAATTTTATTAGAAAGAATGTAGGTAAATATCCTCAGTAAAGCAGACACTCTTTTCATTATTTCATGTGAGCACAAGACATTAAATTTGGAATAGTGAAGTATCTTTCAGCTTCCCCAGGGTGTCCTTTTCAATGGCTTCTATGTTTGAAGTAGTAGGGGTTCAACTTGCATTACCCCTAGAAAGTTTATGTACTACTATGAGAACAATTTGAAACATGACCTCAAACAGAAGGATGCATCTCTACAGAACATTTACAATGCAATTGTGAGATTCAGATTGAGTCATGGAGACTACCCAGCCTCTTCTAGGTGAAGCTGCTTTCCAAACACCAGATGCAAGAGCGCTACCAATCATGAATTGGGGGACTCTCTGCTAAATCTCAAAATAATGGCTGAGCAGTTATTTTCTAATGATTAACATCTTTCAATGGGTGGTATTTATATATAAAAATTTAGCTGAATTAAAAAATATGTGTGAAAATTTTATGAGCTTTGCTTTATTGTAGACTGGCATTCTTGGTAACCCTATAATACTATAAATAATAAAGAGATATTCAAGAAATAAAAGACAGTATATGGACACATACTTTTATAAATTCCAAGTTTGAGATTTCAATTTTCAGAAACTAACTAATTAGATGCTAAAGATACATAATTTCACGTATTAAGTACATAAACATTTCAACATAACACCTGATGGATGCAGAAAGCCTCTTAAAATTAAAAAGAAAATTAAATCATTTTCAACATTAAAATACTCAGGACATGAAAAATGCACTAAATCACTTAGGTTCTTAAATTTTTTAGTGGCTTTTAACAGCTAAGAAGTCTCATAACGATAGTGGAGAAAAGGATTAGGATATATGATCACATTATTTTATTTCATTTCTTATTCTTTGTATTTTTTCACACACTATTATTTTTACCATTCGGTTTCAAGCATGGAGAAAACAACTACAAACATGGAAACCTTTCCTTCCACATGGAAGGGAAAACTTTCTATATTCTAGAGCTGGATGTCAGGCTGCTGAGCTATATTCTCAGCAATAGGATTTTATAAACAGAATAGTTATATTTTCAAAGCATTCCCCAAGGTAACTCTTCATATCTGTACTATATATATTATTGCCTCTGTGCTGACCCTAACATTATTGAGGAACCATGTCTATATGACAAAAAAAGGTGGTTAGCATTTGCGTGAACTGGAAAGGTCTTACTCTTTTTTGAATATTCTGACTTATAGCTATCAGAAATGACTAGACTACATATACAGGAAGCTCATCAAAATATCATGCAAGAAAAGACTCTGGATGCAAAATAGAACTAGAAAAATAACAAAGAAGCATATACACTACTCTTATGTCAGCCAAATATGACATCTTCAAGGTACTGAATTACCTAGTTCATTGAACATCTTACAGCAGTGTGACTACATCATACGCAAAGTGATTACAACATTTCATACTGCACTGTGTAATATATCTTATGTTAGATTCCTTCACCAGTGTAATGGCCTGCTATTCAGTCTTACCTGCACATTTGGTTCTGGTGATTAATGGAGGTCCTGGGAGCCCTGTTCCACCTTCTCCAGGTCTTGTAAGGAGCACTCGGATCTCATATTCAGTGTCTGGATCCAAATGCCACAATTTATATGTTGGAGCATTGACTGCATGGGTTTCTGTCCAGGATCCTGATGTCATTCGATATTCTACTTCTTTCAGGATAATGGGACCATCTCCAATGATTGAGTTGGCATTCAGTTGAATCAGCAAATAGGTAGGCCCAACACCAAGCAGTTGGGGAGGAGCAATGGGTCTTGGTGGTTCTAGGAGAGATGAGTGTGCACTCTAATTAGATAAAAATCTAAAGCATTATAATATAGAGAAAAATTAATATCTCTTGAAGACCAAAGGCTTACTAAATTATTTATTTATCAGTACACCGCAAATATTTAAAAGGAGGCCAAGAGAGGAATGGTCTGTCAACTACACTTATAAAGAACAAATACTTTTATGAAGGCTTATGACCCTATTGTACAAGTTTTCTTTCATCAAAAACATGCCTTTCCAGGAGATAAGCTTATAAAGTCATAACAAGGGACATGAAGGAAAAATATTTAGAGATCAAAAGCTCTCTTTAGCTACTAGCACAGTTGATTTTTACTGTTTTATTTATGAAATACGGCTAAGTGGTATTTTTTTGGTTTTGTTTTGCTTTCTACTTCTTCAGAGATCCTCCAGATAAGATCCGACAACAGGCACAGGGATGCTGAACAGGGAAGCACATGCCAGGTGCTGAACTGTTTCCACACACCCATCTCTCAGAATGAGTTACTGAAATTTACACCTAAGCAAAAATCACAAATGAGTACATATCACTGTCCTTTTGGGAGTAGCATGTGATAGGCAAAATATCACATATTAAACTCAAATGTCAAAGGTACAATGCAATTTAATTTTGGCTGTCTGAAGATATTTTCCTTAAAAGAAACTTTGGGAAATATTATTTTGATGTCTGAACTGACAGAAATGATGAGTGATGTATTGGAACACATTCTACCCCCTCAACAACAAGGCAAGTGAAATGAAAGACTGGACTCTATGAAGAATTCCACAGCCCTGGCTTTGCCCATAGGGTCTGTCTTCAGGGAATATTAGGTCATCAAATTATAAACAGCGCACTATGTTCACATGGGGTGTTCTCTGAATTTCTAGAAAAAATATTTCTCACAGTTTTAAGTAATGTTAAAAGACTTTAAAGGAAATTGTTAATCTTAATAAAGTTCCAATTACCCTAAAATTGATTTAATGATTATTTTTAAGAGTTAGAACAAATCACACAAAAGAAAACTATGAAATGCAACCACAGGCTGCTCCTACACCCTGAATCACTCCAAGTGGGAGTGGACTGGAGAAGAGGTGGATATAGGAAAGTCAAGAACACACTGGCAGTATCTTTCAAATTGGATTTGGTATCAAATGGCAATACACTCCATAGGGGAAAAAGTGATATCAAATAAATAAATAAATAAATAAATAAATAAATAAAAATTAAATAGAAAGAAGAAAAAGTCCACAAGACCATAGGCAGGTTTTACCTTCTTATGCAGGTTTAATAATTTTTTACCTGGAGCCCAAGATCTGTATTCTAATTTAAAATTTCCTAGTTTAAAAGTCCCTGAAATACAAACATCCCTAACAAAACATATAATAATACCGAATGTACCCTATACATGCTAAAATCATTTTCAAGAATCTTCCTTCAAAATTCATATAAGAAATATTTAATAATTGCTAATTGTTAAGTTGTCCTACACATTGGGTATCCATATAATATGTGGGGTGGAGAAACTTACAATAAATTAATGAATTCATTATTTTAAACTGAGAGTTATATAGGAAACATACAGTACCCCGTGAAAAAAATAATAGAAGTAACGCAATTATTTTTCCTATCCAAAATCACTATAAGAAAATTAATACCCTTTAAATAATCATGGCTCATTAAAGTAATAGTTACCAAACTAGTTAGTGAAAGAATAATATGAACTTAGGGTTAACTGTGTTCATGCTTAAAATAAAAATAAAACTAAGGTCAAGATAACATATGCTATATAAACTGTATACATTTAGACTATTTCTATTGAAAAGTAGTTTTTGACATTTGATTTCTAAACTTTAACCATGAAATCTGTTCCTGATCATTTGCAAACTGTTTCAATACTGTAAAGTTAAAATTGTTTCCCAGAACTATTTACAATATCACCAATGAATTTAATGAAATTATTTGCAATAGAAAAGTTAAAAAAAACCCAAGTACAGAAATTTATGTTAAAAATATAGCTTTACATTTCATGAAATCTTACCAACTAGTCTTAAAATTTATAGTCAGAGTTTACGCAAGTTTTAGCAGACGAGAAGAAAGAGGAAGTTAACATATTCTCTAAATTCTAAACTAAAATGAAACTGAATAGAGAAATGAACATAATAGAAAAATGCAAATATCTTCCCAGACTCTAAATGCTACACGTATTTTAAACAGCAGCATACTTTGTGAATAAACTGAGTTGCTGCAAATGTGCAATGTTTGTTTTCATTCCAGATGGCTCATATAGTGACTAATTTAAGTTAAACTAAAAACAGTGTTAAATTCACAGCAGTGGGGCTGGAGCAGTGGCTCACCAGGTACACGCTTGCCTGGCATGTGCAAGGACACAGGTTCAAACCCCAGCACCACGTAAACAACAAAGTATTGGAACAACGAAAGCCACATGAAAAACTAAATAAATATTGATTCTCTCTTTGTCTGTCACGTTCCTCTCTTTCTTTAAAAAAACAAACAAAAAAATCCCATACTGGGGTTCTACCCTACAGCAGCCTCACCCACTTTGTAGTGCAAAGATGACCTGAAGAGTACTGATTCTTAACATGATGAATGAACAGAAACAATATGACAAATGAATTATAAATAACAAACCCTGGTTGACCTACAAATTTATAGGTGCTCTGAAACCCAACTTCATGCATGTCCATCAAATGTTAGATCTCATATATTAAAAATCTGAACATTTTGGCTATAAAAAAACATGCAAATAAAAGAAGAGAACAGAAGACGGAAAGGAGAGAAAGGGATGGGAAAGCTGCAGTAAAACACAGTATTAGAAGCAAGCATAGTACTTCCTTTGTCATTTCAATCTTTAAGGAAATGATGTATAAACAAAATATAGAGTCAGGAGGACTACTTTCTAAAATGCATATGTAACAGTTGAGTAAGCTTGAATATGATTTTTATCTTTGCATTATAGTTTCTTCATTAATGAATTAGGCATTATTTGAGGAATTTTTCTAAATTTATTGGTTTCTTTTTTTTAGGTATACATAAGATTATTCAATGGCATAATTATAAAAGCATGGAGTTTAACTTGTTCTAATTTAGTCTCCAGTTTTCCCCTCCCCTTTTGATTCTCCCCCTACTCTTATTTCTTTTGTTTTTTTAACATTTTAAAATACATCAACAAATCCTATCTGTGATGCTATTTTATTCTTTGTCAGAGCACATATAATTTTAAACCAGAAATTATATTTAAGATGAGTGTTA
>PVKS010002566.1:12688-116294 GCA_004027875.1 Aplodontia rufa
TACATTGATTAACAGCATGATTATAAGAAGTGAACCTTACATTAATGAGACTAATATACCACAATGTATTAAAGTTTTTATGTTGGAGGTAAAAAGTAGACATATTAGCATGTGTATTTTGTTTTTAGACCCTGGAGAGAACAAGGAGATTTATTTATAAAATCTCTATTCATTTCAATAAATTATGCATGAATTTTAATCAGCTAGCAAATGAACAAGTAATTGTTCTGCAGCAATATTAATATTCTTCATAACTTAATACACTACCAGACCCAGAGGTGTGGGGCAAATAAATCCCAGTTGTACATTAGGTATCAACTGAAGCATGCAATCCAAAAATACAAGATAAACTTTGCCAATGTTACCAATTAACTTTCAATTAATGACTTATATTCATTATTCTAGAGTCTTCCTATTATAAAACCCCAATTATATATTCAGATTGCTTTGTTTTTATATTTCAGTGGTTAAATGTGTGTTGAAATCAAGTAAATCATTTTGAAAGTATATTCTCAAACAATTATTCCTATTTTAATGGTACCTTATAAACATGTTACACTTATCAAAATTCAGTTCATCAATAAAATGCAAAATCAGTAATAGATGCCAAGAACTCAGAAAATGTCAGTAACAAATGTCAAGGCAAGTAACATTTCTACAACCATCTTTCCAAATAAATACAACGAATACCTCTCAATCCTATCTCCTTCTTAATGGTGTTTTTTAACTTGTCAATAAGGCCTAGATACCAAGTTTCCTAGATCAACCCTCCTATTATAGAAATGGACAAAGATATCACATGAGTATCCTATGGCTTCTGTAACAAATTATCACAACCAGGTGGCTAAAAGAATAAAAGCTTATTTTCTCACAGCTCTTAAAGCAAGAAAATGGAAAATGAGTATTTTAGGATGGAAATCAGGTGTCAGAAGGCCATACTGCCCCTTAAGGCTCCAGGTAAAAATCAGCTCCTTGCTTCTCCTAACTTCCAGCAGCAGTTGGCAATCTTTGTTTTACAGTCCCATACCTCCAATCTGTCTCAGAGCGTCCATCACCTCCTCCTCTGCTGTCTGTAAGAAGCCTTCCTGTCTTCCACTTGCATGGTGCTATCATTTAGATATGTGGTGCTCCCCAAAAGTTCATGTGTGAGACAATGCAAGAAGGCCTAGAGGTGAAATGACTGGCTTTTGAGAGCTTTAACCAAATCAGAAAATTAATCCCCTGATAGGAATTAACTGAATGGTGACTGTAGGCAGGCAGGGTGTGGCTGGAAGATGTGGGTCCCCATGGGCATGCTTTTGGGGTTCATATTTTGTATCTGCAAAGTGGAGAATCAATCTCTCTCTCTCTCTCTCCCCTGACATAACATCTTAAGCTGATTCCTCCACCAGTCTTCAGTTATGATGGTCAACCTCACTTCAAGCCTCAAGAAATTCAGCTGACTGACTGTGGATTGAGGCCTCTGAAACCATGAGCCCTACATAAACTTTTCCACCTCTAAAACTGTGCTTGCCAGGTCTTTTTGTCCCAGCAGTGAAAAAGCTGACTAAAACACATGGCTACTTGTGATTGTATTTAGGGCTCCTGTAGATAATTCCTTAATATACTCACATCTGCAAAAATTATTTTACCATATAAGGTGATATTCCCAGGTCCCATGGATTAGAACCTGATATAGTTGGATGCATTTTCCAGCCTATCTCAAACATGAATTAAGATTTCCTCCTTCCTTCTAGGAAATAGCTCAGTTCTTTTTTCCAATTGGTGGAAGGAAAGCTTCTGAGTAGAAAAAACCTACACCTAAAAAGTTCCCTGGCTGGGTTCAGAGCAGTAAAAAATTACAAAAGAGCTTAAAAATGTATCACTATCTTTTTTTGTTTTTACTATTTGCTATAAAAAATTAAAATAAATATGATGAACATTAAAATGGCTACAAGAGTGAGTGCTTCCTGTAAAATCCAATATCAGAATATTTTTCATAGAGACAGAATTTTTTTCTTATTTACTAATATTTGGTTGAATGGATCACTACAAAGTTGATTTTATTCTATTCTTATTATTCCTCTCACTGAAATTTTGGTCTAGTTCTGGTTTCTCTTAAATAGTAAATTCACAATGTTTATGCTTCTCATTTATTTTTATTACTCATCACATACTGGATATTCATGTAAAAGCAAAACTACATTAGAGAAGCTGAAAGAAAGACTGACATCATCGTACCTCATAATCCAGGTGTTCAGAAGCTCTCCTATAATAATTTTTAAATGATTTAAAATTATCCTTCAATAGGATAACAACATAATTTAATGATACTTCAAAAACTTATCAACATATCTACCTAGTATCTCATAATTTTTACTCATGTAACGATGTAGCCAGATGTCTACAAATTTTCTTTCTTACAAATTATTGTTATTATGTTTACATATTGATATAATTTTAAAGTTAATTTTTTGTTTATTATACTAAAATCCTTCTTTTAAAATTCACCAATCCAATTGATTGGTATGTTTTCAAATTAAATCATTCAGGTGGCTCAAAATCTTGTACTCATCAATTAAAACCAGTAAGGCATCACAAAGTGTGGATGTTGACAAACCTGAGACCACTAAGCCCATACTATACTAAGTACAGTACCAATCGAAGGGAACTATTAATATCTATTATCTCTATGAAAATTAGATTGTTGGCATATGGATAGGCTGAACTATGGAAAGAATATATGTATATGGTCCGCATTGCCTACACTCAGAGGATCCCACACACAAATAACATCTGAGAACCCTGAGTCAAGCGCATGTGGTTTCAGAGGCCAGCAGGGAAGAGAATAGTACATTCACTGCTTATGCCTACCTAAAATTCCTTTACTCTTATTTCCTGGGTAAGCACAATGGAGCAGAAGTTAGAAAAAGAAAGCCCAAGCCCTGTATAGGTGCTCATCTATCCAAAAGGCTGAACTAATATCAAAGAGGCTTAGGTAAATGAGCAATTGAATACACAGTTTGCTCTTGGGTGAGAGAACTGAAAATGTTGTTGGAAATCAATTCGTGTGTGCGTGTGTGTGTATAAAGGAAAGTGATTTTTCTTCTGGGAATTTATACTAAGGAGCTAGTTTAAAAGACCTCACAAAATTAATCAAAATAGTAAACAATAGCAAATTGTCGTATATCTATTAAATATAATTCCCACAAGCCTTAAGAATATAAATTGGAAAGATTATTAATTTTCATTTTGAAAAGTAAGGAGCATATTCACAGGACAGGCAACGACTACCAGCACCACAAAAGAGGAAAATATAGAAAAAGCTAAGAGCCGTGATTGGGGAACTAGGAGAACATTAATTAAATACTTTTTTTTGTTTTACTCCTATAATCCAATAAAATTTGTAATGTGCCCATAAAACTTTCTCATGGTTATTTCTCACTGTATTTCTTGCAGTGCCTGAAAAGTTTAATACTATAATAACAAAATGAAAGGCTGGCTCAACAATGTCTTAAAATTAAATTACACATGCCACAATAAGAAAAAGTATTTACATCAACTCTACTTATTCTATACAAGAGAATGTACACAATTTTTTGTGACAATCTTCATTTGGAGATGGTGATATTTGTTAACTTCTTTATTAAATTTATTTTCAGATGCTGAAATCAAGCCCTCAAAAGTGAGATTTACTACCTTCTCCTTTGAACCATGTATCTAGCCAATTGCTCTGACATTGATACACAGCACCTACAAAATGTTACTATTTAATTAAAGGAGTTAGTTGACTGGAACAAAAGAATACTTTCTGAGCAGTTGCTTAGTGACCAAATGGCATCAGATGATTTATCCAGCGTGTAAAATTTTTTTAAAAAGGCACAACTAGAAACCTAACAATTACTCTTGCTTTTTTAATCAAAACAAATCAATAAAAATGTTTTTAAAAGAATATGTTTATTGAAAGAGTTCCCTTATATATTTTACGTACCTTAAATTTAAATTGTAAATCAGGAATTATATAAGAATATATCATTGTATAAGCTCCAGAAAATAGTCATGCAATATTTCTTGAACAAAAACTGAGCTTATGGTAGGAGAAAATTTTGATGCTAAATACACCTGTCTTCATATTGACCAACAGTTTTGCATCTCAAGTCAGCATCAGATACCTATCCATTTTTTAAACTTCAACATCTGTGTAATCAGTCTATTTAAACTCTGTGACATGGCTCTTTCCTACCGCCTAAAGCGCTGAAATAAGGAGAATCAGTTCAGAACTGAAACTGCAAATTTTAAATTCTGAATTTTATATCCTATGCATTGCTATGGTAGTTTATTCACCTTGATTTGAAAACATTGCTGCAATACCTTTATTACTTGCTTGAAATAAAAAGGACATAGATACAAAGTACGTTGTTTTAGGTACATCAGCAGAAACCCAAAACAAATTTGGGATTATAGAGTACATGAAAAGATAAAGGGATGTTTGAGAAGTAAAATTTTAGTTTTTTAGTCCACAAAATCAAACTGTAAGAATATGGATTTGCATCTCATTTTGTTCAAAAACTGCTCTTTTCTTCATTAATATCTTTGCAATGAATTAATTCAGAATTATAGATTATTGTAATAATTTGACGACTTTATAAATCCTCTTGGTATTACAATCCACAAGGCAGAAAGTCAGATGTTATGATGAAAATTATAGATCCTTTCACATGAGTCATGATCTAATTAATACAGGAGAATTCTCTTGTGGTCATTCACCCCTCATTCCAGCATTGTCAGAGCTCACACTTTTCATATCATTTCAAGGAAAGAACATCCAAGTGATTCCAAGAATAATAACTCAGCAGTAAAACAAGGAAAGCATTCAACTCTGTTTAGTTCCCTTAAATCTGGATTCATAAACAGGCCATCATATTACTGTTTCATGAGTCACCTTTATGAGGTAGAAGAATAAAAAATATATATGGTGGGATAAAGGAGGGGAAATGTGTTTGGCAGTAACAACGCATGTCCCAGTAACATGTTAACTATGCCTAGGTTTTATGGAACAAGCTCTTACTCCATATCATTGGTAAAGGTATTTGGATATTATTCATATAATTAATATTCATTTTTGATAGCACACTGAGAATCCAGTAAAAAATAAAAATAAAAAGGGAGACGAATTAAAAGAAAATTCTCTACTATAATATCTTCACATATATATACACACACATAAATTTATAAACACATGTAACATGTATACACAATGAAGAAAAAGTATTAAAATATTTTGTACCTTCCATGTATAAAATATCAACATATTAAAGAATTCTATGAGACTATATTTCAAAAATTTTAAGGAATTTTGAAACTGCAATTAAAAGAATTTCCCAACACTTATTTATAATTAAACACACTTAGGTTTGCTATCCTGCTCCCGGGATCTTAACACTCCATTATGTTGACTGGTCATAAATCACATTATAAGCATATGTTCTTTAGAAATGCACACTTTGTGATCCTTCCAAGTCCATTTAAAATGTAACATGGGTTTTTATGTATATGAAGCCACAAACAGATGGCCATTATTTCACTGTAATGACAGACTGGCAAAGGAAGCAGGAGATACCGTTCACTACGTCCAGCAGTGACCCCGGTTTCCAGGCAGGTAAGCTGCAAGACCATTGACTCTAAGTTAATCAAACGAACTGCTATTTAGGTTTTCTTTCTAAATGACTCTGGAGGGTACAAAGTAACCATTTCTATCCTGTTTTTGATTCTTTTTTTTGGGGGGGGGCTATTCCTTTATGCAACAAATAATATATTTAAATTTAATAATGAAATGAAAGAGTGATGACATAGAAAAACCAATTGAGCAATATCTCCATCATTCTATAGGTAACAGACGTTATGTGAATATTCCTCTCAAGTTGTCATAATTTTAAGTCTCTTTTCAGTTCAAAAACATAAACCACTAGAGACTTAAAAAACTCTTCATAACAGAAAAAATGTGACACACATATATAATCCAACTTAATTTCATAAATATGCTCAACATATATTCATTCCACAAACCATATGATATGAATAGCAGTTGTACACAGTTTTCCATTCTGTATAATTATTTGTTTAATTTGAGGATTAAGCAAAATGAAAAAAATAATTAGATGTTGTATTGATTGAACTGTCCAGGATTAAATCAGGACATAGAGGACCTTTAATGAGAAACGAATTCAGCGGATGTAGCCCCTGGGAAAAACACACAGGAGAGGGATAGCTGAATCATATGGTGGGTTCATCCCTCATGTTTGAGGATTCTCTACACTGCTTTCCAGAGAGGCTGTATCAGTCTGCAGATCCACCAACATTGTGCTAGTGTTCCTATCTCTGCACAACCCTTCTAGCATAAGATGGACTTCTGAATGATTAATCATTACGAAGGTTTAGCTGTGGCTCATACCCTAAATATCTGTATTTGAAGACCTAACTCCTTGGTGTAGCAATGTCATGGAGGTAGTGCGACCTTTAAGAGGTAGGGCCAACTGGAAGTTTCTAATGTCATAGTCCTCTAACGAAAGAATGCAGTTCTCCTGGGGCCATAACTTGATTCTCAAAGTGTTGTCATAAAAAGTACAAGACTGGTCCCTCCCCCATCTTGCCTTTCTCTGCCCTGTGATCTCTCCCCTCTCATATCTAGAATTACCATAATGCCATCTACCATGACTGGATACAGATAGAGGTGTACTTGCCAGGGTTGGAGCCATGCTATTTGGACTTTCAGGCTCCCAAACTGAGAACTAAATAAGCCTCTTTTCTTTATAAGCATCCAGACTCAGGTAATTCATTATAGTAATGAACAATTAAGATAATCATCCAGTTCTGTTAATATTTCTTTAGAAGCCAATATATCTATCCACAATACTCTTAGAGGAATCAAAAATAAAATGACCACAACCAGTTTTATAATTAGGTGGAAACAGGAGTTAGGGATAATTATGGACTATCTGATAAAATAACATTTTTATACTAAAGTCATTTTTAAAGATACTTAAACAGCTACCTTTGAAAAAACAGTTTATACTAATGTGACTGCTCAGTCAGCAGTGGGTGTAGGAGGAAGAGAAAACTTTTATTTTCACTACCTTAAAACACCTCTACTTCCTCAACTTAATGAGGCATCTAGACATTCAAAATATCAAAACAGTCATATCAGCTAAAACATAAAATATTGGAAGGCAGTCCTAGTTCTGTGATCCATCAGCACACAGAAAGGAAAAGTTTTTAGAATAGTTCAGTAAAGAGTTTCTAGACGGAGCAATATACTTTTATAGCTGAAGGGTTGGGCTTTTCTTTCACATCTACCACTCCTCTGTGACAAGAAATCTTCATCTACTTTGAAAAATAACACCCCTGTTAAAAATGGCTTGAAATGGCTTCTAACCCGGACTATTCATAGACAATTTACAGTGAACTTTAAATTTCTCATAATTTCAAACTCTATCAACATCAACTAAAAATTTGCTAGGAGAAAAGTAAATTAACAAAATGTGCTAAGATTTTCATGGACGCTGAAGAGTCTTATAAATAGTACCTTAAACAGCAAATATAAGACCAACAAAGAACTGAGGAAAGAAGCCTACTATTTTAAGTAGTATAATGAGAAGAGGAAAATATATTACTTTCAAATGTGTTTTTGTATAAAGTGAGACTAACAGATGATGAAGACTGAGAGTTCTTCATTTTGTAATGAAAGGTACTATTTTTTACTCCCAAGCCACATCGTTGTATTTTAAAATATATATATACCTATATATAGTTTTAGGTTTTAAAGGAGGAGTCTGATAGTAGGCATATGTCAAGTGAGTAGGTTTAGGAATTAATCACAAAACTATAACAAATGTGTCATTAGTATAAGACATGATGATATGTTGAAAATGTAAAGACACTAATGGTTGTGTGGATATTTTTAATCTTCTTTCAGAAGTTTGTTTTAATATATAAATGTAAATAATATTAAAAGGATAAAATATTACTCATTGTAAATACATTTCTCCTGATAAAATCACATATCGATTATGTAGTGAAGAGGTCAATGCTCAAGACTGCTAGCTCATCATGGTTTGAGCTAGGAGAGATTCGAATTACTGACATAATGGCTATAGAAAAGCAAATTATTCTAGATAGTATTTGTGACAATCACATTAATACACATATAGAAAATGAAATAGAGGCATAAAATGGAATACTCATGATGATGGTCTGAAAACATGGCCTCAAATTCTTTGTAGCTTTCCAATTAAGAGGTTGGGCCCATGCTCCAGCCTCAACAAGCTAATAGACACCCCCGCCCCCCCGCCTGTCTCAACAAGTAGAATGTAACAGGAGGAGATGGATGATACTTCTCAGGTTCCAAAGACCATAGAGCTTCTCCCCTGTTCAAGGACACCTCGAATTCTTATTCTGGGAGCCCTGACCCACCATATAAAAACTTCAATTAGCTGTAGAAGTTGTTTCAGTTTAACTGACAGACATGTAGGTGAAGTTAAAGGATTCTATCCTCCAGGAGTCTGAATCACCTTCAGCTGTTCATTTTGAGACTACTCAGCCCATGATCCAAATATCATGGGGCAGAGAAAAATTATCACTGCCACAACTTTCCAAATTTCTGTCCCACAGGAGCAGTGAGCAATATAAAATGGCTAGTTTTATGCCACCAAGTTTTCTGATGTTTTACTTTACAATTAAATATAATGCCTTATTACGACAGCTGAGGGTACACTTCAAGGAGAGATGGAAATTTTTAAAAATACACTACCAATCCATTTTCAGTCCCTACTTACCTGTCTAACCTCATTCCTTCCCACTCGCAATTCCAATCACATGTTCATATCAACCCATTTACACCTTTTACACAGTGACTGGAATGACATTTTGCTATTTGTACACTAAGTAAAATCATCCATCTTTAAAATTCAGCACAATTATCACTACACATGAAAACCCTTCCTCTCCAGCCTGAATTTATCTATATATTTTGTCATATATTAAGTTCTTTGAAGGCATGGATTTTATATCATTTACCTTTGAGTTTGGATCTTCAAACATTAGATAACCAATCAGTGTTTGCTGACAGGAGACACTTATGAACAAACGAAAGAATTAACATAAGTTAATTAAAAATGTAAGGATCACATCAAGTATTGGCAGGGCCATGGAACAATAAATACTTTCATGTTCCAGTTAGAATATATATTGATATAATACATTTATAAAACTATTTATCATTAAATAGTAAATAAGCATACATTATCACCTGGCAATTCCAATTTCATGCTACAGAAAAATGAGTCCACCTCTTCTACAAAAGTCATGTGGGAGAATATTTATACACCACCACTGTACAGAGATAAAAATGAAAAGAACTAAAAGGCTAACATCAATAAAAGGGATAGATGGTGGAACAGTCATACCACAAAGCATTTAATAACAATGATGTCACATGATGTACACTATAGGCAATAATATAAATGAATTTTGCAAACAATGATGAATTTAAAAAGTTAAATAAATGTATATGAACCGTTCAGGATTATATTTACCTACGTTAATCATTGCTGATGGGCAGTGACAACCCTAAAAGCAGGAGAGTATTAACCAGAATGGAGAGAAGGGAATTTCTATGGTATTAGTAATATTCATCAAGCTATACACTTATTAAGCTATATGTTTATCATGTACTTTTCTTTATGCCTACAATATTTTTGAATAATAAAGTATCAAGTACTAAAGTCCTTCCCTTAAAATTTACTAGGTCCCCATCACAAAAGGACTGTTAGGTCCAGGCAGAATCTCTTCCTGAGGTTTCTAATGCTGTTTCACCAACCAGGAAATAATATAGTAGAGGCAAACTGTAGAGATAGAAAAAAGAAACAACAAACAAGAAAGTCAAAGATTTTCATCTGATTTGATCAAAGATGACTGGACCATAGAAACATCTACCTTATGCTATCCAGCTTGGTGGTTTTAATATTTGTATGAAGTTAAGAATAAGTACTGATGAACATTCCTTGCTTACTAAACATCATGACTTCAGAAAAAAGGATAAGTTACTAAATTCTGATGATTTATTTTTTCTAATCAGGGACATTATAAAGTCCAAAGAATTTCATTACGAGGAATAACAGACTAATTTCTTTGCTTTTTATAGACTACGCTTGTGCTAGCTTCTGCATAGATTCTGCAAAGTCCTTCTGGGTTTGTTGAAATATTGGTTGAGGGAGCTCATAAACATACAAGAGTGTACACAGATGTATGTACAAGTTTACGTCAGTTCATCAGAATCTGAGAAATATTGCCAATAATTTAAAGTAAATGCATTGTTTCTAAAGTTAAAAGATAATCATAAGATAATCATAATTGCCTAGTATTTAGCATCATTGAAATTTAAGGCATGGTGGCACGCACCTATAATCCCAGCAGCTCAGGAGGCTGAGGCAAGAGAATCACAAGTTCAAGGCTAGCCTCAGCAACTTAGTGAAGCCCTCAGCAACTTGAGACTCTTCTCAAAATTTAAAAAAAATAATAATTAATTAATAAAAAGGGCTGGGAATGTCTCAGTGGTTAAGCCCCTCTGTGTTCAATCCCTGGTAGAAAGAATGACAGACAGCCGGCTGGGGGTGGGGGGAGACAGAGTAAGAGAATGAAAAAAAGGAAGGAAGGAAGGAAGGAGAAGGGGAAGGGGAAGGGAAAGGGAAAAAGAAAAGGAAAATGGAAAAGGGAAGGGAAGGAAGGAAATTTAAGGGACAAGTGTCATAAATATGTTTCCTATTCACATTTATTTAAATCTTGCCTAAAATATCATTTTTATTATTATCATTATCTATCCATACAGAGAGAGAGAGAGAGAGAGAGAGAGAGAGCGCGCTAGGTCTTCTATAGCCATAATGAAAATGAAGAGCAAGAGTTCTGGGGTCAGACTCAGGTTAAAATCAGGGCTAGTTCCTAAGAGCCACATGAACTGCATTAGTCTTACTTATAAGACTCATGTTCCCTAGATAAAAAGAAATATAAAGAGTTATTAAACTAGATATATATACCACAGCACCAGGCATGTTGCATATGGATTATCAACAGTGCTTCTTACAACTTACACTAAAAACTCAGACTATGTTTCATTAAATTTACATTCACCAGAAATAAGAATAAATGGTTTGACTAAGTTTATTATCTCCCATTACATCAGTTACTGAAAATAAGCTTGTCATTTGGAGCTACATTATCTCAAATATCAATAGTTATGAAAAATGAAGATATTTAAAGCTAAAAAAAAATCCAGGAGGGGAAAGAGAAGTCCTAGGTACATGTCCTGCTTATTGACAGAGGACATTCCAAAGAAAAAGACACATTTGCACATAACAGTTTAATTTCCATAGTTATTAGTAATTAAAGTTCAAATAGTTCTTTCTTGGCATAAATATTTATTGAATAGAAGATTTATAAACTTCTGGTACCCTGGTGAAAACAAGCCAGATGAACAAAAGGAATTGTAGAATATGGTGCAAAAAATAAATTAAAATATGCTATAACTTAAAGGTTAGCTAGTCCACAGCTACTGATAAAAAACTTAAGAACCTAAATATTGGATATCTTATTCATTTTTATTAGCAAGAAACACAATGAGTAAACTATGGTAGCTACTTGAAAAAACTAATCTTACCAGTATATGCATTAGAGTATTGTCTTTATGTTTGTAATAAAATAATTTTATATTTAAAGTAAACTAGAGAGGGGCTGAAGTGGTAGCTCAGTGGTTGGAGTGCTTGCCTGGCAAGTGCGAGGACCTGGGTTTGAAACCCCAGCACCACATACACAGCAAGTGTCAGAGAAACAAAGGCAAGATGGAAAAATAAATAAAATTGATTCTCTCTCTCTTAAATAAATAAAATAAAGGGAACTAAAGAAAAGGGAAAGAAAAAGAGTAAAAGTCTGAATATATTTAATTTTTTTTGTATTGCTTCTTTGGAAACATTCTTTTATTAAAACCAAAGTAAACACACAGATTTAACAAGAGGGCACGTTTCTTGCACTTGGTAGAAAGACCTTGCAAGTAAAGTGAAAGGTATTCACCAAAACTATCTCAATCTATGCTGCTCTATTTATTCCTACACCATGTGACCAAAGCATTTGTAACAACAAAACATATTATTTTCAACAGAAAAATAAAATTATCATTATTAATTTCTTAAATCCATTGTAGATAAACAAGGTATTTTAAATATCTGTGAGAGGATAAGGCAAGAGAAAATTTAAGTGTGGGAAATATTTTGTTGAAATACTATGACATATTTTAAGCATCATATGAATGGTTTCAGATAACACCATGGGCTCAAGATGATGAAAGGTCACTTATATATTGCCAAATGCATTTTTATGAGTTAAATTCAATTATAATTGCTGCAACTATTCCAGCCACAATTTAGACATAGAATCCAATTATCCATTTCATTTTCATTTATACCTCATGGGCTAGATCATTTATCATGTTTCATGATAATGATCAGAAGACACATGGAAAGTGATTTCTGGAGGTAACAAATTACCTACCATATTAGCATAGCTTACAAGTTCCTGTCAACAACTACTATGCATAAATATGAGGTAATTAAATTTACAATGTGCAAGAGTGTTTGATATGCTACTGGCTTCTTTCACAGCTGCCAAAAATCTGGGTTATTAAATGCAGCACACCCCTTTGGTTGCAAATCAGGAATGATTATACCCCCAGAACTCCAACAGGTAGATGGTACGCTGTGGTTCTGGTTGCTGAGATGTATCTTTCATCATCTGGTATTATTACTTCTAGCCACCAAATCATCCATCATTACTGCTGAGACAGCTTGGAATGATAGCCCTGGACCCTCACATTACTGCTCCTTGAACTCTGTCTCATTCATCTTTTGCGCCATTCCTGATTCACAGCTAAGTATCCTCTTCTGACTGCAAAACCAAGTGTGAACCTGTAATGCCTTTAACCTACAGTGCCTCCCTAATAGTAATTGATTTCTCTTTATCATAAGCCACCGTTCAGAAAAGACTGCCCATGGCTGCTGATGCTGAAAGATGATTTTCAAAAGACTTGATGTACAGAATTCTAATAGTTATAGGAAATGTACTTTTTTTCTAAGTTGAGCTTCTGAACTGCATTCATATTTCTCTTTGAATATTTATCCATCCAACTGGTAAACACAAATACAGACATAGTCAAACCCAGATGCCTCTGAGTGCACAACCACACATACCCAAATGAAAACACAGTATGTGACGTATATATTAACCCAACATGCCAATCAGGAAATTATTAACTAGAGTTCTAAATATGCTTGATAAAAGTAAAAAAAAAATTAAGGGATCAAATGTGTTGAAATTGCAAAACATGCTGATAAGCAGCACAATGCAAAAAAGAAGGATTTAAAATTCAATGCAAGAATATAAATGAAAAATGCCTTAAAAATAAGTCCTACACTTATCCTTTTCCTCTTCACTCACTACTAAGAGAACCTTCAAAAATGATACTAGTAAAACAGTGGTTGGAGTACCATAAACTATCCAAGACTGAAGGTTTTAATTCAGTTCCATCTGAATGTTGGTATAAAAGTTTAATAAATCAAAATGATCAAAATGTTCCCAGTGGCAGGTTGGGATTCAGTTTCCAATTCAAATTCTTTTTAATATATGGCTTCTCTGACATCTTGCATTTCTACCATTCATGGTGAATTCCAAACACTCTGCTTTCTATAATTACCATGCATCATCCAGTCTGGCCATAGTAACTACTTTTTAGCAAACCTGCACGAAACACAGAATGTCAAACCCAGTGGGAGTTTTAACATAGGCAAACTTTGACAGGTGGGAACTCTTTATCTACTCTTAAGTAAATATTTTCAAACCACCCACTACAGTGAATGACATTCTTTGAGAATTGAGAAATGCTGTTGGCCAAATGTCCTAGAAAGAAAACCCCCCTTTTTCCAAATTCTTTACAAGTTTTGCTTTACAATCTAATACTTTTATTAGAGTTATAGTGGGAAGGGGAAGGGAAGGATAAGGGAGGGTAATTGGGGGGGGCACTCCTGGGGATAAATGCAATATCCAGAATATATACACATTTTATATTATTTTGTTAAAATCTTGTAAGGCTGCTCAAAAATAAAATAAAAAAAAAGAAGGTGATGTCTGACCTCCACTAGATATCCATTTAACTCAGCGGTTCTTCTGAGGGAAACAGCAATATGGGAAACCCAAGCTGGGCATCCATGACATGGCATTAGCCCTAGATAACTAAGTATATATTCATTTTATTCATTTGTTCTGGAATACTTGATAATGTTTCCCCCTCAATTGTAACTCTATATCATCTAATAAATAATAAAAAAATAAAAAAAAGAAAAAGAAAAAGACAGGTCTAGCATCATTGTTATTAGGAGCATTCAAATTCTGAAAAGCAGAAAGAATGGTGAAGACTTTAGGGTATTTGGTTTATTTTCATGAAGTAAAAAGTTTTACAAAAAAATCAAGAAAAAGTATTTCAATTATCAGACAGCCATATATCCACATGAAGCATAAGGAAAACATATTCACACATTATGTTCTTTATATGTGTTTTTATATGTGGATAACAGCAGCAAAAAAGAAAAAAAATGTATTATGTTTAACTATGTTAGGGTTTTTTTAATAGTACTTAATTAAATACATGTGCTTTATCCTTAAGCTTAACAACATGAAAAATTCTAATAGTATTGGCTAAAGGCTATGAAATGGAAGTTGACCAAATATAAAGAATTCCTATGCACCAAGTACCTATCATTCAATTCATCTTGTACTGAATCTTTATTCAATGTATTGCAATTAGTTTAAAAGTTACCCTCATGCCTAAAGATTTGAAACCTGGATGTCTTTCTCTGACTCCAACTTAAAGTTTACAATTGAAATTATAATCTATCCTTTATAAATCTTCAAGTTAATATTCATATACCATATTTCACCTGGATTACCAAGCTAAAAATTTCGACAGCTACTTAGACTTCTCTCTTTCTGACATTCCGTAAAATCCTTAATAATATTTCTGCCATAATGCTTCACCTGTGACCAATCCTTTCTACCATACTGCCCCTTCTCTAGGACTGCTCAGCATCTCAAGTTTTTAGGATTATCCGAGTACACTACACTTACTCCTTGAAAATTCACCATCCTCCAAATCATGTACCATCCTGGTTTTCCTGAGATGTATATGAATGCATGTGGAACTAATTCTAAATCTCTCAAAGGTCCTTAAATCAAATGATGCAACACATCTACATGTCTTAGTCTAACATTCAAATTCCTCTGTAAAGTACAATTTCAGATTCATCTCACTTTTCCCTGGAAAACATGGTATAATAGTCTACATTTAATATCATTCAACAATGAAACTGTCTTCTCAGAATATTGTTACTTATTTCACCTGTCCAGATCCAACCCATCCATCAACAGTCAAATGAAACCTCCCTTCCTCCTCAGGGTATCAAAGCCAGTGATAAAACTGCCCTTACCCACTCTGCACATTAGACCATGCCACTTGCATAGCCCTTTATAACTTAGCTTTTGTGTCTTTCACAACAAATACTTGATCACATCTACAGAACTTTGGTCGTGGCACTGGCTAGAGAGACATAGTCTTGAATAAGCAAATGATAGTGCCCTTAGTTTCATCAACCTGGTTGAGAAGGCAACTGTTAAGAATACAAGCTTTTGTTGTTGTTTTGTTGTTTTCTTTTCTTTTTCTTTTTTAAGGACTGTTGAAGGTGTACAGTAAGCAGAAAAAGCCAAGGCTCTAAGGTAGCAGAGAGCATTAAAGCGAGTAAAAGAAAGCCATTATTCCTAGAGTTTGGTGAGCAAAGAAATTCTCATGAGTGACTGAAGGTGGTGTGCACATCTAGAACCAGCAGAGCTCTGCAAAATGTGCTAACACATCTGGAATGCACAGGGCATCAGCAGGCACCCACCAGAGCAAGAAAGCATACTCTGACTTCCTCTCTGCCACAGGGACACGGCCTGCTGGCTAAAGATTGATTTGGAGGAGGTAAATTCCTAGAAGAGACAGAACAGTGAGGAGCCCCTGCTTTCCAGAAGCATATTAAAGAGAAGATGGTAATGTGGACAAAGTGGTGGCAGTGAAGGAAATGGAAAGGGCTGGATACCCAGAACACATGCCCTGTGACACAGATGAATGAAGGAAGCAGTCAATGAACAAACTGTACGGTCTGTGGCTCCAACCAGACACAAATCTTTGAGACCATGGTTTGTCCTGCACATATTATCAGAACAGGCACTGCATAAAGATCTTTTAAAACCTTACAGCTAAATAACCTTGAAGACAACAAAACCCTATATAACAAAATCGATGAATTCACTTCTGTAATGCAAACTAATAGCCATTTGGCCTTTAGGTGTTTTGGGAAAAAAAATGAGGACAAACCTGAATAAAATAAGAATGTGAAAACATGTACATATTTGAGAAAAAGAGTAAGGATGGAGGGAGCAGCAAACCTAAAGGCCTTAAGGCAGGAGTGTTGTTAGAAAGGTAGGGAGAAGATGAGTAACAGGAAAGAAATTTGGAGTGGTAGCCAGAGTACAGTTCATTTAAGGCCTTGTGGACAGCAAAGACCTGTGACAATGATGTTATTTTCGTCTCTAGTGTGAAGGAAGTCACTGGAGGAAGTAGCATGGTAACATGAGAGTAGCAATGGGATTCCCCATATGTATACAAAGATGAAAGAAAATGGCAAAGACAATTAGGAAAATGTAAACAATCATGTGGGTGAAATTTCTTCCTAACAATCATATAGGTAATTATTCATTTGTTTCCTCTTTGTTATAATACAATCACAGAACACTATCACATCTAAATCTGATTCAAAGTTTTGCAACAGCACAAAAAAGCAACAAAAGAGCTTCTTAGTTTAAGGCTCAGAAGGCAGAAATTGGAGAGCAAAGAAAGTCATCTTCTAAAGTCCATGCTAAAATTTTAAAATAATGCTGTTCTCATAGTAGGGGAAGTGAACAAACACATCTATAGGGCATAATTTTTCTTAAAACAAACATTGGATCTAAGATAAAGTTGTGCAAGACACTGTAGTAGATTCATGTGGCAAGAAAAATTGCCACATGTTTTGCATAATATTTCATCTCTATTTCTCCCTCCTAAAATCCTTACTTGTAATACAGGAAGAGTAAAGTTTTTCCTTTTTTTCTAAAAACAAATAACTGTACTAAACAAAATCCATGCTGAGCTCCAGCAAAATATAAATATTTATCTCTATTTAAGTTTATTGACCTTATGCTTCTTTTTAATTATTACAAAACTAGATATTTTCTAGGAAAGAAGAAAATGTTATTTATTTTAACCTAGATGGGAAGGGAAGTAGTTTATATAGCAGTATAACTTTTGAACAAGTTGATTTTGACTGATTAATTCATAATATCTGATTACATATTATTCTCTGCCTTCTTTATAGGACTTCTAACTTAATTTTACAAAATTGTTCTGTTTTTCGTGTATCTCCTTATGTGTAGTCTTAATAATGGTTAGGCTCCTGATTACATTTGACTAGTAAGTAGAATGTGTATTGGTTGTGTTTTAAAAAGATGGAATTAGGGCTAGAGTAGTGGCTCAGTGGTATCACTCTTGCCTGGCAAGCACGAGGACCTGGGTTCAAACCCCCAGCACCACATATACAACTAAGAGTCAGAGAAACAAAGGCCAGATGAACAACTCTTAAAAAAGAAACAAAAAACTGGAGGGCTAGATCGGTGTGGCCCTGCAGTTCCCGTGGTTGGCCTGGCCCGCTCAAGGACCCTGGTTCAAACTTCAGCACCACGTACAAGGCAAAGTGTCAGAGCAACAGAGGCCACATGAAAAACTAAACAAAATTTGATTCTGTCTCTCTCTCTCACTGTTCCTCTTTTTAAAAAAGGAAACATTAAGAGGCAATTAATTTCTGATAACTGAAAAAGTAAGCCAAAAAAAAATCTATAGCCCAATAAACTGATAGTAAACCCAACTATTACTGACACCCTTGAAGATGAAGTGGTGGGTAAAGTAAGAGGGAAAGAAAGAGGGATTCAACACATGTCACTAACGAAGGAAGGTCCCATCACAACACTTCAGTCACCACCTTTACTTAGTACACCACCAAACACAATCAATGACCTCTCTGCCATCACTAACTGATTTCAATTTGTTAACTACAGACTCGGGCAGTGTAACATTATTTAGCACATTAGGTCTTAGAAAGGGTTTTCAGGTATTAGTTGTTTGGTTGGTAATATTTTATTTGCTAGGGAACCTGTCCCCTCTCCTTATAAAATAAAAATGTGACCAAAATCTAAGTCAAGATTGTGCGCCAAGATAGTAATTTTACATTTTTCTATAGAATTAATTAATTTATAAATTGCTGGAAGGCTGGGGCCCTGTAATCTCTTCAGTGTCTATTACCACTTTGAGTTCTCCATAGGCTTCAGGATGATTTTTAATCAAGTTGCCAAAGAACCCAGAGAGACTGAAAAATCTTAGTACAAACTGACTTCGCAGCTTTCCTCTGGGTTTTGGATAAGGGAAAGAAAACAGTGAACAGAAAACAATATAAATAATGAAGACACTGGTAACCCATGAAGTAGACAAAGGTCCTCATTACAAGTGAGCCCACAGTACCTTTCCTGCAAACTCCAAGAGAATTGAATGGTTCAAAAGAAGAGCATAGAACTACTCTAAGTATTCTGAGAGCAAATTCCTTCAACTTACACAGAAATAATCATTCACATGTAAATGATTCTGCTTCCTCCAAGGATCTCTGCAACTCTTAAATGATCTGTCCAACAAAAGGAAACTCCCAAAAGTCACTAGGAAGAGTGCTAAACAGTACCTCTGATGCTAAGCCTTTGGGGAACTGCACACCACCTCAATCACCCAGGGAAAAAACTGAGATAGCCTCTGGGAAAGGGCTCTCATTGCATCTGCATGTTTTAAATGAACTTAGAGAAAATAAATGAAATGAAAATAATCACTCAGATGAAAACAAATGCTGCCTTCTACCAATTTTGTAGAGCAGCTGTAAGGAAACTCAGAGGACGATAAAATTAATAGATAAAATTATCTGGAATAATAGTTTACAGAAATGGGTAAAAAAGAGTTTTGGCAACTGAGTTCTACTCAATATTAAACATAAAGCTATTTCCCTATTGCTCCGAAACAAAGAGCACTACCATTAATTTTAATATTTTTTCAATTTTGCAAAAGCATCCCTAAACTGCTTATGTGAACAAGTTAATCAGTATCCAGTTTCAGGTTGTACCAGAGGACACTATCTGAAATAAAAACGCCTAGAATTCTCATGCTCATTTAGAATTTAAATATGTACCAGACATCTTGAACACTGAATCATCTGAATTATAAGTAGGTACTATGAATGAGAGGAGACTTCAAATGCTTGTTTTATCATACTCAAGGGTAGCAAAGTAAAAATTTTATATATAAGACATTTGAAATTTCTTCATAATTTAAGACATTTGGTATCTAACTATATGTGCTTTCCTAACTATATAAGAGTATTTGGGGAAAATCAGTATGTGGTTCATGGATGTGTTCTAAAACTTTTATTATATTTCAGATTTTATAAAAATATAGATGTTAAAACTGTGTTCTTCCTATATAACTCCAAACTTCCTGTCCAGTTGACTAGTTTTCACCATTAAAATGAACAAAAGTGATCTTCAAGTCACCATTATGGAAAAAAAAAAGATCTGTGTGAATTCTTGAGTCTGACAGCTGCACCATGAAAACTAGTTAAAAATCAATACTGTATGGTATTAAGCAGAATGCTGAAGGTCTGAAGGTAGAAATTTCATGGCCTTTAGTGACCAGCTAGCAAAAGTGTTAGTTAAATATGTCATGTTTTCCAGTTCCCAAATGTCTTGGTTGCTAACATAAAAATGAAACACTTGGACTTGACTTTTAACTGATATTAACAGAAAGACTAGAATACTAGACTAGACTGTTGTTCAAACCAAAGATAGTTTTCAAGTGAAAAGTATTTCATGCTAAACTCAAAAATTATCCTTACTAGTCCATTTCAGAAGTAAAAGAAACTGGATCACATACTATAAAGAATTTCTGGCACCAGTAAACTTAGCTCCACTTGTCATTTGGAGGAGATTTTTGTTTCAATTCCTGTCTCTGCATCTTCCAGGATCAGCCTGACTGCAATGACTTCAACTGCAAAATTGTATTTAATTTTGAGAAAAGTGTGTTGAGTAGCTTTATATAAATATTGAATTAGGTGTAAAAGCTAACAATGATCAACTGGTGGGCACTGCTAGAAAAAAACCACAAATATTGGAGCAACAACTGAGTCTTAAAAGTTCACGTGCAAACTTTGTGTCAGTTTGGACTTCTCTTCATGAGTATAGTAGTTAACTGGTACTCAGTAAGTAATTTATTGATATGTCACCATCTACCAAAGAGCTGTGATCCCACTGATCACACAGGACCCACACTAACTGGATGCACTATAACCCCTCTCCAATGTCACTGTATTCTGATCTGTCTCTATCTTTTGAGGTTGAGCTCTTCCTTCTCTTGAAAGATTTCTTTAGTTACTTTATCACCTAATAGCATAAATAACCTGTCAATGCAATTATTTATACTCTGAACATTTATATACAAAATTTTTCTACTAAACATTCTAGTTGTTTTTCCAGTATCTTCACTTCTTTAATTTCTCCCTCCCACCTACCCTCTCTTCTTTCCTCCTTCCCTCCCTTCTATCGTTCCTTCCTTCCTCCTTTCCTTACCTCTCTCCTTCTCCCTCCCTTGTCTTGATAGTTGTGTAAAGTAATATCTTCTTTGTCCCCAACTGCATGAGCCTAAGGAAGCATATAATCATATTTCTATCCTATGACTACGAGGTGAACTTCAGAATCATTGACTATAATGCAAAGAACTGCAAAGAGCCTAGTTCCTTGGAGATTTGATCTAACAACCGTGAAATCCACCCCTGCAAGTACTACTCATAAAAGTCAATAAACACTCTTGTATTTAAGAAGGATTATATTGTCTTTCAAAGGGCACCATCTATATCAATATGAACATCTTACAATTTTAAAAAACAACTCTAAAAAAATTGTACCTATTTTGAGTAAGATTGGGTAAATGGATTTACATTCACCTGAATTTGAAGCTAATTATCACTGTTATTAGGAATAGAAAAATATACTACTGAATACTTTTATATCCAGAGCATTTGATAATGGCGAACAGTGGAAACTAAAATTTAATAATCAACCACTGACAATGAAGAACAGAAAACTGTGATATTCAAATTAAAATGTAATACTACTTTCACAGGTAAAAACGGTTGATGTAACAATACAACAACTCAGAACAAAAATTAAGTGTCAATTGTAGCTACCAGAGAACTTTATAGAAGTTTTTTGTAGATCAGTTGGTTAAAGACATAAGTGGGCTTTTGATTTTAGACAGGTAGAAAAAAAAGAAGCTCACAAAGTGGAGAATAAGCAAAACCATCTGCACACAATTAGACTACAAAGTTGGCATTTGCAGTGTGAAACTGATATGCTCCTTTAACACATATTTCATATCTTTTGCACACCAATTTTGAGGAATCATTGAGCAAAAATGTCTCTTCTTCATCTCATCTCTAAAAAACCTCTTTGTCAATAAAGATTGGCTTCCACAAGCTGCAGACGTTATCATTACTCAAAGTGATCTGGAAGCAAAGTTAAAGTCATGACAAAGTAAATTCTGTCTTACCATGTCTTCTAGTTCTTCCTGTGGCTACGGGAACACAGAGATCGATACTCTTCAGCATGAGAATTTTGCAGGGAAATTTTCATTTATAACAAACAGCAACAAAAGAGCCTTAAGCACACGCTGTCACATTCAGTTTAAGAGAAAATGTACTAATAAACTCTTAACCATGGGTCATCTTTGACAATAGGCAATACTATGTCAACTCTTATTAAAGACTATTCATATCACTGCCCCAAAAATTTCTTTTAAAATTACCATCTTTTGTATCCATGTAACAGGATGTCAGCTTTTAAAGTGCCAATGAGTGATAGGACCTGTCATCATAGTTAATTCTCAGCACTATTTCAACACCAGGACAGCTAACCCCCAAGGGTATATTTTGGGATGGCAATATTTATATGGACAAACAAGAAAACTTATTCCCCTATATTGGATTTCAAATAAAACAGCAAGCAAAGTATCACCTGTAAGTATTAGATATAGATCCTAAAGTCTGTTAAAAAATGAATAAAACTGTCAAAACTATAAAAATATATTTCTACAATGTAGGCAGACTCCGGATAACACTTTCAAAGCCCCATTATATTTTAATCCAAACTTTATAACATCAATTCTAAAATAAAATACACAGTAAATGAAAGGACTTTCCTAAAAAAGAAGCAAAAAAGGGCAAAATTCTCTGTGAAATATAAGAATCCTTTTATGAATTTTGTTGAAATATATTTAGTTGTTTTTAGGTAAAGAACATTTGGCTTTGATAAAATGATACTTATTCATTATGATAAATAAGAAGTATGAGGGATGCAGCTGTTCAGGAGAGCACTTGGTAGCACTGTTAGGCCCTAGGTTCGATTCTCAGATACACTACACACACGCGCGCGCACATGAACTAAGGAGATACAACAATGATAAAACAACTGTCCTTTAAAATAAAAAGGCCAAGGGGATGGAACTGTGGTTCAGTGGTTACAACGCCTGCCTGGCATGCACAAGAACATGAGTTCAAACTCCAGTACCACTTACACAAAGAAGTGTTGGAGCAATGAAAGCCATGTGAAAAACTAAATAAAACTGATATTCTCTCTCTCTCTTTCTCACAGCACCCCCAACGATAAATAAAATAAAAAAGCCAAATGGGTTCATACAAAAGAAAGTATTATATGCATGAAGAACTTGAATAAAAGAATGAACTCCAACTTCTATTTCCCAAAAAAAGCTTATTTAGGACTATATATAATATAATACACCATATTAACTACAGGTATTATACATGACTTAAAGTACTGAAAAGCATTCAACACACTATTTCCTTCATGGCTACATGCTGAAAGTGCACATATAAGACTTTGAGGACACAGGGAGGATGATGAATGAGTGACATACCCTCATCACTATAGCCAGAGCTTATATAATAACCCTGAAGGACATCAAATCAGGCTCAGTAAGAGGTTCTAGAATGGAGCTCCACAAAGGTGAATAGACACTCACATGTGAACCCTAGAGCTTAATATTTTCATATTTCCTTATCCTATAGTGAACAGGGCTGTAATTCCATGAACTCATGCAAGTGACATGAGCTGACTATGGAGATACCAGAGAAAATCCAGTCTATAAAGATAAACTGATTTTTTTTTAATGAGCTGTCAGTCTCCCAAGATAAACAAAGAGGCTAATAGGATTATTTCATAAAGCTAATATGAATGAAACCTGAATGGAAAAGAAAGAGCTCACCATTAAGAGACAAGATAGAAGGATGGATATTCTGGCTACATCAATTAGATTTTTGTAGCTCTGAGCAAGGTATTGAATAATTTGAATTTGAATTTCCTACCCTCTATAATTATTAAATGTTAAATATTAACATCAAGTAAATCATGAAATAATACTTGTAAAAAGACACTGTATGTCAAGCATTGAAAAATATGTTAACTTGAGTATGGAAATATCTCATATGTCATTCTAGCCGCTGGGCCTTTTCATGTTGTGCTGTTTAGCCCTTGCTGCTTCTGGGTCTTACCACTGCCCCTACACCCATATCCCTTACTTGAGTGACTTTTTCTCCACCTTCAGATCCTATCTCAAATAATACTTATTCACAAATGCCTTCCCTGATACTTTGGACAAATCTCTGTCCAGCTTAGAGGTTTTATTAGAATCCCCTAAAATGACAAATGGTGTTGGACAAATTGGACAGCCATAAGTACACAACTGAAATTGGATCCTTACCTTTCACCCTGCACAAAAATTAAATCAAAATGGTTCAAGGATCTGGATATTAAACCAGCAACTCTACAACTGCTTGAAAAAGAAGTAGGATAGACATTACATGACATAGGGGTCGGCACAGTCTTCCTTAACAGGACTCCCATGGCGCAAGCAGTAAAATCAAGAATAAATGCATGAGATGCAATTAAACTAAAAATCTTTTGCACAGCTAAGGATTTAGTCAACAGGCTCAAGAGAGAACCTACAAAATGGGAGAAAATTCTTGCCTGCTACACTTCGGACAAAGGGCTAATATCGAGAATATACAAAGAACTCAAAAAATTAAATACCAAAACCACAAATATTCCAATTAATAAATGGGCTATGGAACTAAAAAGAAGTCCAAAAAGCCCATAAACATATGAGAAAATGCTCTACATCACTAGCAATCAGAGAAATGCAAATCGAAACTTCACTGAGATTTCACCTCATTCCAGTCAGAGTGGCAAAAATGAAGAATACAAACAATGACAGGTGCTGGAGAGGCTGTGGGAAAAGAGGATCACTGTTACACTGCTGGTGGAACTTCAAACTGGTACAGCCACTCTGGAAAGCAGTGTGGAGACTCCTCAAAAAATTAGGGCTAGAACTGCCTTTTGACCCAGCTATCCCGCTCCTGGGTATTTTCCCAAAAGAGCTCTAGAATCAGCTTACTATAGAGATACAGCTTCACCAATGTTTATAGCAGCTCAATTTACTATAGCTAAATTATGGAACCAACCCAGATGCCACTCACCTGATGAGTGGATTCAAAAACTGTGGTACATATATACAATGGAGTACTACCCGGCTATTAGAAAATGATATTATGGCATTTGCAGCCAAATGGATGGAGACAGAAAAAATTTTGCTAAGTGAAGAATCCCAAACTCAGAGACTCAAGGGCCAAATGTTTTCTCTCATTTGTGGATGCTAGAATATAAGTGGAATCAGTAAGTTAGATGGCTAACCTAATAATTACCTCAGCATGTATGAATTCTTACATGTTCATGGGGAACTGTGCTTAGGTTCCTGGGGGACATAGGGAGGGGGGTAGGGAGGGGGGAAGGAAATAGGAAGGACAACAAGGTGACCAGAGGGAGGTAGTATGGGGGAATCTAATCTGAGGGGAACCTGTGACTTTCACAAGAAGTCCAATTAACTTGGGTCTTAAATAAAGTGAAACATAGAACCATGCAGAACCCAAAGGGGGGAACCATGGTCTGGCTTGTTCTGTCATCACACTTTTGTTCTTGATTGTTTGATGATGAACCTCTCCTAGTTGTAAGACCATGTTTATCAAATAAAAATTAAAAAAAAAAAAACCACAGGATATCACATCTTTATCTGACCATCTTGAATTCCACCTCTCCTGTCATTCCTGAACCCAAGATCTCCTCCAGCTTACCCCTGTCTGAACTAGTTTCATGCCTTTCTCCCATGTACATGAGCCAGTCTGCTGCTCCCTGGATATATAAGACTGTAAAAACTTTGTGGAGATCTTAAAGAACTTCCTCATTCCCCCACAATGCAGTTAAACCCTTTGGTTCTTGCCAACTTGCTGAGACATGAGTACTCACAGAGGCTGCCAAGGTGGCATTTCTATATCTGCCCTCCTGCGTCCCAGCATTCTGAGAATCAGAGACACAAAGTTTTTTTTTTATTTACTAAAGTATTTATTTTTGAAAATTAAAAATATAAGTTTTTAAAAATCAAAAAGTCTTTCCATGAAAAAACTTATAAAATTCATCATTTTCATTTGTTAATATTGATTGATATCCTATTTAATAAAGCTGCTTTTACTCTTGTTAATATTGATTGATATCCTATTTAATAAAGCTGCTTTTCCTCTTTTTTTTTTTTTTGAGAGAGAATCAATTTTATTTAGTTTTCCATCTGGCCTTTCTTTCTCCAACACTTAGTGTGTATGTGGTGTTAGAGTTTGAACCTGGGTACTCATACAAGCCATGCAAATGCTCCAACCACTGAGCCACCACGCAGGCCCCTCCTCTAAATTTCTATATGGCTTAAATTTTCACTTTTTTTAAGGTGTCATTTCAGTTGTCACCTTCTCAAGGACACTTTCCAAATAATTGTAACTAAAATATCATTCTCCATTAATTTGTGTCTTTTTTTATATAACATACACTACACTAGAATTTTTTTTTTCTTTCTTGGAGATTTTAATCCAGGGGTGCTCTACCATTGAGCACTTTTTTTTAAAGTTTGATACAGCGCCTTACTAAGTTGTTTAGGGACTCAGTAAGTTGCTGAAGCTAGCCTTGTACTTTCAATCCTTCTGCCTCAGCCTCTGAAGCCACAGTAATTACAGGTCAAGGTCACTGCACCTGGCTATATTCTCAATATCTTTGTACACAGGGTGCCTAAAGTACTGCCATATTAACCCCCATGTGAACAGAAACTTTGTTTTCATTTATAACTATATCCTCAAAAGCTAGAACAGTGCCTGGGATAAAACAGGGACTCAATAAATTTTGATGAAAAGTAATGTTTTCTATGTTCACATTTTTTAATAGGATTCACAACAGATACATATTGATATGTCCAATCGCTTATATTCCTCTAGCAAGTTTCTGAGATTGAGTACAAGTTCACAATTAATGAATATTTACTACTGAAATTGGATACTAGTAAAATACACAGGTCTACATACAACAAAACCTTTGACCTTGACCTCACATTGCCACCATGCTTCAAAGAACAACCCATGGCAGTAGTATCTGCAAAATGATTTTAAACAGAAAGAAACAAATCTAAAGTTTAAATGTGAACTTATGATGGCAATACAGATTGAGACATTTTAAATGTTTTCCCTATTAGAACATTATAAAACAAATTCCTTTTGATGAGAAACACTTGCAAACTTGACTGACAAATATTACAACTAGCATGTTAATTTTATCTTAAGACATTTTCACCTTTATGATGACATGATTTTTAGGGAGACTTGCAATTAAGAACACTGTGGTGTATAACACAAACAAATGTTCTAATAAAGAGATGAAACATAATGAAGCGAAAACAATTTTACCTCTCACGATAAGTTGAGCAAAATTCGACACACCAGAACCTCGTTCTGACTGTGTTACACAGCGATACAAATCCTGATCAGTTTTTGTCACTTCTTGCAATCTGAAGGAGGCAGCAAATCTTCTGTGATTGATGTTCTTCGTCTGGGCTACGGGTATATCTTCTCCATTCCGTCTCTGCAAACAAAAACCAATCTTTAAAAACAGGTTCTTCACCTTTCTATAAATCCAAAGCATCTTAGCAACAATATCCGTGATAAATTATTCTGGCTGCAAAATTAGAAGGAAAATGTCTGTGAGAACCTACAAATTTTTACCATTGACATTCAATCAGGAAAAGAATCTAAATAAATACTAGCATTCTTTAAAGAGTGGAGGCCTAACATGTAGTAATCCCAGATTTCATTAAAACTGCTACACAGGAGTGTATGAATTAACAAGAGTTAATGGCTTCTGGACAAATCACTCACTGTTCCCAATCTCCCAGAGTATATGTATCGGCTTCTTTTAACTTTTATTGTATGCCTTGTCCTGTTTGCTCCAACAGGAGATCAAGATGATGCCCTATGTATACTTCATTCCAAATTTGAAATATATGTTTACCACAGGATGATAGTTATCACTAATGAATAATTTAAAATCAACACAAAAGCTCAACTCTTTGCAAACTCCTCTTTGGCATTATCGACAGCCAGTTTACACATTTTACAGAATTAATCAAAAAAGCCTAAATGTTAAAAGCATGCCTGTCAACTTTCAAAATGAAATCTTGGAAAATATATTTACGATACCAGGGTACCTTGCACAAGACCAATAAGGATAAACTATAAAGGAAATGATTGGAATTTTCAACATTAATAAAATTTATAACTTCTACATGTTGAAAGACATCATAAATAAAGTGGGAAAACATAAGCCATGAACTATGATAAGATATTTGTCAAAGAAATAACCATCAAAAGATAAATAGGCAGGATATGTAAAGATCTTCTATAGTTCAATAAGAAAAGAGATAAACAACCCAATCCCAAAATGGACAGGCTATAAAAAGAGAAAATGCTTATATCTAATAACCATGTAAGGAGGTCATCAATCTGCATTTTAGACGTTCTATATGTCAAGGACAGACAAAAGGAAATCCAAAGCTATAACTTCTCTTGGAAGGAATTGGTTGTGACCCTCAACATCATTTCCTGTTTGTGAAATGCTACAAATCCCTAGCATCTATTCATAATATTTGAAATATCATTTCATAGGACTAGATAAGGTAAACAAAAAAATAATAAATTACAGATCACAGGCCAAATTGTTAAATTGATTTTAGAAAACAATTTGCTATAGTTTAGAGAAATTGAAAAGGCACAATTTTCAGCACCCCACAATTCCACTTCTACATTTATGCATTTAAATCTCTCTTTTCTATGGTATAAAGGACATATATACGGAAATGCTGAACTCAGCACCATTTGTAACAGTTAAATACGGGAACTATCTAAATATTTCTGAGTTTTACTCATCAAGAAAGTCGCAGTTAAACTAAGCAAACTAGGCCCGACCACGCACTAGAAACATGAGGAAAATCTAGTTCTCAAACAAAAATACAAAGTGCTGATTTGTGGCATTTATCATTTTCAGGAGGCCAAATATTTCTGTGATATCCAAGTTCAAATTATCAATGTGATATAATTTGCCTCTCAAAATTTCTGAAAATTAATAATTTTGGGGTACTTATTGGCTCCAACATTCCACTGACTACTATTATAAATATGTACATAAATCTCAAGATACTCCTTGAAAAATATGGGTAAATCACAAAAGCACAATGTTTGCTTCTATTAAATTAAGGTGAGTTCACTAAAGATCATTTTAAAATGTTTTCTCTGAAGTATTTTGCATGCTGTGCATGTGGCAGTGTACTGCTTTAAATATTTTCTTGGTTTTTTTTTATTGCAGTGTTGGGGATCCACCCCAGGACCCCATAATTATTTCCTAAATCCTAAAATGTACTCTACCTATAGCAATATTTCTCTGTATCTGATACTATACATGTGCATATTATATAGTATATACACTTTTATGTGTATTTACACAGATACCTAAGAAAACAAAGTCCCAATTATGACGGTGCCATTTTTTTATACACTAAGTCCTTTCTTAATTCTTCTCTCCTTACCCACCCATTCCATGTGTTTCATAACAATAACTGCTACTCATCCCCTGAGGATAATAAGAAAAAGCAGCTTATGTTCAAAACCCCTGAAATATAAATCCATAAGATCAGTCTAAAACACATTAAAAAATCATTACACATGCAAATCTCAAATTGTACTTTTCCCCGACAGCACGTCATCTCCATACAATGTTTCTAACTGGAAGGCAGACCACAACTTGGCACTCCTACCTCTTACAAACTCGTCTGCCCCATCTGTAACACATTCCTCCAGCTGTGCCCTTGTGAGCTGTTACATTTATTTCTGCCTCTTGTTTTTCACTTCTGCCAGGCTGGTCAATTTATGCTTCCTGTTCAACCTACTGGGTTCTCTTAAATGTGCACACATCTACTCAAGCCTTTAAATAGCATGCCTTTCTAAGTTCCTTCTCCTCTTGTTGTTGAGGGTCTATAGGGTACAACAAAGATGGCGCTGAGGAGCCCAGGGGAGGGCGGGCCAACCTTGTGAGCACGCGAAGGCCTAAGGCAATCAAAGAACACTACCAGATTGACAGGCCTTTTGGTCCCATAAAAAATATAAAAACAAGTTGACCTTTACTGTTATAGGCTTCACGCACTTCCTCTTTTCCCTGGGTTTCTATATAAGCTTGAGTGTGACTGCTAATAAAGGAGTTCCTGCTTGACCTGACTCCCTGTGGTGTCGGATTGTCTACGGGGAAGGCTGGGGATCGGGAACAGACACAGATGGGGTCCCTCGTTCCCTGCTAGAAAGGGGCTAAGTACATCAACCCAACATCTGGCACCCGAACAGGGGCCCGAAGCATGAGCGTGAGCGGGCTAAGCGGTCTTCCAGGGTGAGTGAGACCCTAAGATGGGTAACCCAACCTCTTTAAAAGATGAGTTGGCCCTTAAGGACTTGCGCCTCATGTTGAGTTCTCGGAGGGGGCTCGAAATCAGTGATCATAATGCCAAAAGAACCTGGGCACACATTACAGAAGTTGCTCCCTGGGTTCCATGCTCCAATTTGTTTTCTTGGACTACCTGGGCGAGGGTGGAATGGACTGCTCTGGAGAGGGAAAAGCAATTCGGCATTGCCCCCCACCTCGGTTTCTACCCTGCATTATCAGCATTAAAGACTTCCTTCCACCCCAATAGAATTCCCGCTCCCCCACCCATGGGGATTCACAAACACAAGGAAGGGGAGACTTCACATGAAGTGTCCCAAAAGGTGGATCCCGACCCTGAAGGGAGGATGCAACAGGGTAGTTGGGGTACATTTGAGGAAGAGGGGGACCCATGCTCAGCACAAGTGCAGACGATAGAGGTCAAAACAAAAGTGAAAGTTACTTCTCATGGCGGAGACCTTGCTACTGAGCCCTCGGCACCCCTCCCCCCGTATGCCACCAGTTCAGGGGTGCCTGAGGGGAGCTCTGGAGGATCCAACCAGAATCAGGAGTCTCCTTATACCCCCTTGAGAAGGGAATTACAAGACCAGGATCCCTATGACCCCTTGGTGCGACCCTCTGAACCTGTATATGCAGAGGCTCACTTCTCTTCCTACAAGGGTTCAGGGTCCCAACCCCAAGCCTTCCCGGTTAACTCAGCTCCAGGTGGTAATAGGACCCTCCAATGGTACCCCTGGGAGGGAAGGGATCTAAAGGAACTAAAAAAGGCAGTGGTGGAAGATGGGCCCAACTCACCCTGGGCTCAAACATTACTTCAGGAACTAGCCTATAACCCCTGTGTCCCCAAGGATTGGATGGATGTGACCAAGGCGGTACTCTCATCTGCACTCTTTATTAAGTGGTGTGCCTTCTATAAAGAAGAGTGCAGCCCCAGAGCAGAGGCCAATAGAAGGGCTAACCCCATTATCCCTATTTCCTATGGCATGTTGGCAGGCACGGTGGACACTTACTCCACAGGGATCCAACAAGCGACCATTGCTGACCCCTATTGAGACCAAGTCCGACATGCAGGGTTATCGGCATGGGCTAAGTTAGAGGAGGGCCCCACTGAATCCCCCATTGCGGGGGTCAAGCAAAAACCAGGGGATCCCCTGCCTGAATTCATTGACAGGGTTGAGCAAAGCATTAAGAGAAAACTTCCGGGCTGGAGCGGTGGCTCGGTGGTTTCGGCGCTTCCTGGCAAGCACAAGGACCCAGGTTCAAACCCCAGCACCACATACACAGCTAAGTGTTGGAGCAACTGAGGCCATGTGAAAAACTAAATAAAGTTGTTTCTGTCTTTCTCTGTCTCTCTCGCTGTCCCTCTCTCTTAAAAAAAAAAAAAAAAAAGAGAAAACTTCCCCCTGAGAATTAAGGGACCAATTTGTTAAGTTGTTGGTAGGGGAGGGATTGAATGGGGACCATCGCAGTGCCTGTGCCAGCCTAAAGGATGCCTCTATGAGTAGGTGGATTGTAGCCTCCCAAGACATTGGGACTCAATCACATAAGTCACATACCCTTGCCCTGGCGCTTCAAGCACAGGCTCAATGGCAGACACAGGCCATAGTAGAGGCCTGGGGGCTCAAATGATTGGTTCGCCTAACGCCCCTAGCAAGGAAGCTTGCTTTAGGTGTGGTCAAAAGGGACATTTTAAGAGACTGCCCTCAAATGGGGGAGGAAACCCCTAAGGGTAACAAGCCAGCTTCTACCCTGTGCCCTGGATGCAGAAAAGGATATCACTGGAAGAAAGAGTTGTAGGTCCAAATTTGATATGGAGGGCAAACCTTTAAACTGAGTGAGGGGCATCCTCCAGCCCCATTAAAGCAAGGAGGACCCTCTAGGAGAGGACGAGAACCTCGCTCCCCAGAGGCCCACGGGACTATACCTATACTGGAGGGGCAACACCCCAAATTAAATGTGGTCATTAGGGGCGAAATTTCAACTGCCTAGTTGATACAGGTCCGGACAGAACTGTCTTGAAAGCGGAAGAGATACCCTCTGAATGGCAGCTTGTCCCAGGACCCACAGTCCTGGGGGTGGGGGGAAACTCCCTCTCAAAAGAAATCGCAATGTACCTAAAGTGGGTCAACCCCGAAGTTGACCAGGGGAGGGTATGACCTTTGATTGTAAAGGGACTCACCGCTAATTTGTTGAGGCAAAACATACTGGGACAGATGGATGCCTTCGTGACCACTGATTATAGGGCCTTCTACGAGGAGAGGGATGTAGAGGATATAGAGCCCTCTAGCTACTCCCCCTCCTCTGAGAGGGTCACTCCAGGCAAAACCACACAGGTCTACCCCCAAGCCTAAAGGCCACTGCTCCCCAAACTCCACATATCCGGTGGAAATCAGAAAAGCTCATCTGGGTGGAGCAGTGGCCACTTTCCAAAATTAAGCTTGAGGCTCTTCAGGATTTGGTACTGGAACAGCTACGCTTAGGGCACATTCGCCCTTCCCTAAGCCCTTGGAACACCCCTGTGTTTCTGTGATAAAAAAGACCTCAGGAAAAAGGAGACTACTCCAATACCTGAGGGAGATTAATAAAAATATGCATTTGGTGGAAACTCCCCTACGGGTTATGCCCTGATCCCTGCATCCCTGCAGTACCTACCAACTTCACTCTTACAGTGACTGACATCAAGGGCTGTTTCTTCTCTATTCCATTACACCCCAATGATTGTGAAAAATTTGCCTTCTCTGTACCATCCCTTAATTTCTCCCAGCCAGATGATCGATAGGAACGGACTGTATTGCCCCAAGGAATGGCCAACAGTCAATCATTTTGCCAAAGCTATGTTGCAAAATTATTGCATCCTTTGCTGTCACAAAGGTCTTCTCTCATCTATGTACATATGGATGATCTCATCCTCAGGCACCCTGACCCTTCCAAATTATCAGGTCTGCTAACACGGACCCTACACCTCCTAAGGAAAGGTGGGATTAATGTGGCTCCTGATAAGGTCCAGCACGTTCCGCCATTTAAAGTCCTTGGTACCAAGTTACATCTGACACGGGCTAGTCCCTTAAAACCTAAATTAATTACCCCATCTAAATTAAATGTACTCAAATTACAAAGCTTACTAGGGGAACTTAATTGGCTTCGCCCCTGGCTACCAGTGCCCACAGAGGATCTCTTGCCTTTGTTCGCCCTTTAAAAGGAAAATCTGCCCAAGATGAGGCCATCCTCGAACCTCACCACTCTCAGAGCCTAGACAAGGTTCAAAAGGCGCTGGATGGAGTGTCCCTTCGTGGATATTCTGTGCACCTGCCCTTGTCCCTCTGGCTCGTTAGTGCACCTCGCTACTGCAGTCATCATGCAGGAAGGGGAACCCATAGAATGGGTTCCAGCGACCTTGAGTGGGGTGCCAAGGCTTTAGTCCCAGGTGGATCAGTTCGCTGATCTTATCATTAAAGGAAGAAACATACGTTTGAGACATTCTGGTCTTGATCCTCATTCCATTTTCTTCCCATTCAGAATAAAGGATATCAGCCTTTCAATCTTTTTTCAGATAGCCTCTATATGGTTAACCTCCTTCCACATGTCCACTCTGCACAAGTGCGGATTGACAGCAATCCTATTCCCATGCTTATGATCTTGCTTCGTAGCCTACTTGAAGGAAGAGGTAACCACATTTTCATATAGCACATCAAGGTCATACCCCCTTTCTGGGGTTTATTGCTCAAGGCAATTCTTAGGCAGATAAGCTTGCCTCTGAAGCACTTGGTTTAACACTCCATGAAACCACTCAGCTCCATGAGCTAACTCATGTAAATTGGAGAGGCTTACAGAAGCAATTCCCCTCTGTCCTGATCAAGGATTTAAAAAGGATTGTCCACACTTGTAAGTCCTGCCAGCCATTTCTCCAAGTAACCCCCCTCACCGCCTCCAGGATGCAGGGGTAAATCCCAGAGGATTAAATCCCAATATACTATGGCAAACTGATGTTACTCATTTTGCCCCATTTGGAAAACTTAAATATATTTTTGTGTCCATCGACACTTTCTCGGGAGCCTGTTGGACTACAGCACACACTGGAGAAAAATTTATACATGCCAAATCACATTTTCTTCAGTGTTTTGCTACCCTAGGTTTACCTAGGCAAATCAAAACAGACAATGGACCCTGTTTTGTCAGTGAGGCAACACGTAACTTCTTCACCCTATGGAACATAAAACATATTAAAGGAAATCCCTACAATCCTCAGGGCCAAGCCATAGTTGAAAGAAATCGCCAATGCCTAAAAGAGCAACTTTTAAAACAAACAGGCGGAATCGTCAGCCCCCATTTGCAACTGCAAATGGCCCTTTTGACTATAAATATTTTAAATTTTGCCAAAAAATCTGGCGAACCTAAGTTCCAGAAACATTGGGGTTGTCTTGGACCCCCCCAAATCATCTATTCTCATAAGATGGAGAGATTTCCCTGACTCATCAATGGAGGGGCAAGACCCTCTCTTCTCTATGGGGAGAGGATTCTCCTGTGTATTCCCACCAGAGGAACTATCTCCCATATAGGTACCTGCCAGAAACACCAAATTCGCCCCTCTGTCATCCAAACAGGACCATGCCCAAGACCAAGCTGTCCAACAAGGAGAGAAAGAGGCTCTGGTGGTCCTGGATGACTTTCTGCAAATAGAAGAAAATATATCCACCCAACCATCTCCAAGGGCCATCAACCCTTGAGAAGTCATTTTCTGCTTTAACTCGTACGGATGTTCCCGATTCGCCTCCTGCTCGGAAATGTGACCCTGTTGGTGGCGCTGAGATCAGAAGTCAGCAACCCTCATCAACCCCAACCAATACAATGGATGCTTTGCTTAAATGCAAGACTCCCTTCTCTTTATGAAGCTGCACAAGGTTGATGGAAATTACTCATTCTCGACAATACTGGAACTACGCTGGTGGGGCGGCCTCATGGAGTTCCAGCCCACTGGAACTTTCCTCTCCTTATACCCCATGTTTGTTTTCAATCTGATCTACTTACCCCCACCAATGGGCAAATTGCACTCGAGTGAATTCTTCTGACCAACTGTGGGCTGTGGCGGGAGGCCCAGGTATCTTCTGGTTGTGCCAGCAGACTGGACTCACTCCTTGCATCTCTCTCTCCACTGTTTTTTATTCAAAAGTCTCTAGATTCCCTAGCAGATGTGGCACTGCAAAATATCTACATTGCTAGGACCAATCCTAATACTAATAATGCTGTGCCTATTTGGGCCATGTGTCATCAATATAGATTGGTGACCTTTGTGCGCTCCAGGGTAGAGGAGGTCCAACTCGTGACCATCCGCCTTCTTACAATCAATTGCACCCTTATGATGACCTCTGACGGTGAAACCTTCTTATGAAGGTTCCTAGCCTGTACCTAACCTAAGCTGGGCCTGGCCTGTACCTAACCCAACGTGGGCCAAATAAAACAAAAAGGGGGAAATATAGGGTGCAACAAAGATGGCGCTGAGGAGCCCAGGGGAGGGCGGGCCAACCTTGTGAGTGCGCGAAGGCCTAAGCCAATCAAAGAACAGGCCAAATCACACCACCAGATTGACAGGCCTTTTGGTCCCATAAAAAATATAAAAATAAGTTGACCTTTACTGTTATAGGCTTCACGCACTTCCTCTTTTTGCTGGGTTTCTACATAAACTTGAGTGTGACTGCTAATAAAGAGTTCCTGCTTGACCTGACTCCCTGCGGTGTCTGATTGTCTTCAGGGAAGGCTGGGGAATGGGCTCACCTTTCCTGCCTTGGAAGGGTCCCTAGTTCCCTGCTAGGAAGGGGCTGAGTCCTACTTCAACCCAACAAGGGTCCAAGTTGTTGAGGCTCAAAGTTGTGATCCTTCTGCCTCAGTCTCCTGTTGCTGGGATTATAGGTGTGAGTCACTGCACCTGGCATTCTTCTCCAAACACTTTCTCACCAGTAGGCACACTTTCTTTGAGTACTTACCCCTCCCTCAGACAGAGCTATCATTATCTCAGTTTCTAACTTGCAGACCTCTCATCCACTCTCTTACCCAAATTCTCAGCATCCCCAAATATCATTCTCATCACATTCCTGTGGATATTCTCAGTGGTTTTAAAATTTACCCTGGCATAATGAGAACCAACAAACCCTAGTAGTACCTTACAGCATTTGGATACTTGTACCACAATAGTTTCCTTTTGAATCACAACTGCCCATGAGATTTATTTTTCTCCAACTCTTTAGTCCTCTACACTGTCAGTGAGACCTCACTTTCTGTTCCTTTGCTTTATAACCAGTCACTTCTAAGGAGCTTTCACAAGCCTCAGTTATTTCTTTTAACTCTTTGTTGCATACAATTCCAATATCGAATTTGTACAATTTCTTTACAACTATTCTAAAAGTAATGCATTTTGCTGAAATTGTACATTTGCTTTTATGAAAAATTTGTTATCACCAGAAATTAGTAACTTTTACACATTTCTACTTGGTTTCCACAGTGACTTCAATTTTGGTGTGGCCTCATCCTCTCTGCCTCAATTTCCCATTTCCATCAGATTGTTCAGACTCATCCCCTTTTGGTCCCTGCTGGCAGTGTGGTGGCTACTGTCTCAAAAATTCAATCAAACCTTACCATTGAAACCCACCAACTGGCTTTGACATATTGAATCTTTAAGGTTATTTTGTATATGAATCCTTTTATCTCTTGTGTACTGAAATCATTCTGAGGGTAGGATTTCAAGTTTCACTTACATACATTTTTTTCGAACATGCCATCTAATTGTATTCTCTTTATTTAGAGGGCACTCAAATACTTTATTAAAAAGAAGTAAATTCATTGAACATTTTAGAGAAAACAATTATGTAAATACTTCAACTTTTATAAATTATCTTGCAATGTCTCTTAGAAATATCTCTCAAACTTTATCTTAGACTTAGATAATTTCTTGAAAAAAATAATTATAAAATTGTTATAGTCATAATATTAGGCTTATCTTCAACAATCATATAAATAAGCACATCCTTGTACCTGATGTTATGTCAACTATTATCTTAGCTTGCTTCTCTCTCCTATGAACACAGTGTGATAATAAATGTCCATTTAAAGAGGAGCAACTTCAGATTCAGAAAGATTACAAATAAGACACATAGCCTGAAAGTGCAGAACAAAAACTCAGTATGAGGTCTGATGACACAAAATGTATCAGTATTTCCACCAAATTAAATCGAAGCTGCTGCTTTCATTTTTATCATAGATCTAGTCTAATGAATTGATTATTTGCTTTGAGATTTGATCAGTGCATTGGTCTGAGGAAGTATCATCTATTACACTATGCAAGGCTTTATTTACACAGCTTCCACTAATGCCTTACACTTAAATGTAGCAAATGATAGCATATACATACTAGAAAGGCAATAAGAGCAGAGGTGAGGCTTCTCTGAACCAGAAGAAATTCCACGCATGAATAGCAGGATCAATCTGTGCCTTGAGCTCCAGCCTGTTCTTCCCCAGGGCTTTCCCCTCCAGATTTCAGTCTTGCGCAGCAAACTCCAACAATCATATAAACCAATTCTTTGCAAAAAATCTGCTTCACTTGCTTGAACTCTGACTACTGAAAGAGATCATTTCAGTACCAGAACTTGTTCTGGAGAGAGATAGTTTAAAGGCAGAGCATTCTGATTTGGTTCTGGATTTTCTAGAATTTGTTCTTTAATTTGAATAGAGTTAAAAGGATTGAGCCTCTTGACAGAAATAAAGAAGACACTGCTAATCCATATGATATGGCAACAGAGATGCAAACTATCATCATTGGGCATGCTTTTAGTCAAATTTACACCAGTAAAAAAAAAAGGAAAAGTAAATCATGAGTTTAGAATTATGAAACTATTTTATAGTGAGAGGGAAGTTTAGTAGAGCAAGGAGATAAATCTAATTAATTATTAGGTCTGGGATATTCTGGGAAGTTGGTGCAAGTAGTTTGTTCAGTCTCTCTGAAACTAGCACATAAAAACAGGCAGAATAATAGAAGAGAAGAAGAAAGTATGCCCAGAAAAAAGTGAGGATGGGGGGGGAGCATCCCAGAAAACAAATGGCCATATCTTTTAACATAACTAAAATCTACGAAACTCGGCAAATTATTATGAACCCCCAATTCAGTTTAAATTTCAAGAAAATTTATTTCATATAATAATGAACAACTCCTAAATATGAAAATCAAATCCTGTACAGATTTACTGTCAGAGAATGAGAAATACAGTATGATCCCAGCGTCAATGAAATCAAGTCTGATAATCGTCCTCACAAAATAGAACAAAACTGCAATCTAATATTTTATTATAAGCTAAAAAATACTAAGAAAATAATTGAGGAAAGAAAAAAATGTAAAACTGAATTAATAAACCTCAGCAGTGAGGTAACAGAACAGGAAAAATTAGAAATAAAAGAAAAATCATTTTAGAAATTATAATTAACTAGATGTAATTCAACAGATGATTCCTTAATCAAAACAGACTGTGAATTGTGAGAATTTTTAAATTTGAAACTAAGAAGAATGAAAACAATTGGAGAGTAAAACACCAATAATGATATTGTACAAAGAAAATTGGACATAGAGATGATAATTATCTATATAAGCAAAGGAACAGTAAAAAGTAATGAAAGTTATAATTGGAAAATCCTAAAATTAAAAAGTTTAAAAGCTATATAATGAAACAACATACCACATATCTGAGAATAGTAACCAAAAATGATCTATAATTTTATAGATTTTAGTAAAATTTGAAACATTAAACAGAAAAAAATTATTTTTTATCTAGAAGAATAAAAGTACATAATTTAAAAGGAAAAGGAAATAATCAAACTCTGACAGCAAGCCTTAATGCCAGAAGAAAACATGAGAAAAGAATGTAAAGAAAAAATGTGAAAGGTTTTATATTCTGTTGAACCACATTAAGTGTCTTAGGCACAGGTGGACTATCAACCTCCAAGAACTGAGGCAGTATTCTCCCTCCAATAGCTCCTGATGACTCTGCTAGAATATCATCTGCAGTGTATACTCTGTTTTCAGCAGCACATGGAACACTACCCAGATTAGATCAGAAAATGGACCACAAAACAAGTCTCCTCAAATTTTTAAAAATTGAACTCCTATCATGTATTTTTTCTAATTATGATGCAATTAAAACCAGAATGCAGTAATAAGAAAAACTTTAGAAGCTATAAAAATACATGGAAATTAAATAACATACAACTGTACAACCAATGGATCAATGAAGAAACTAAGGACATTAAAAATTTCTTGAGATCATGGTGGTGGAAACACAACGTACTAAAACCTGTGAAATACAAGTAAAACAGTGCAAACAGAAATTTTCAAAGCAATCAATGCCTACCTCAAATAAAATAGAAAAATCTCAGATAAGCAACCTATAAGTTTTTTCACAAGAACTACACAACCATGAAAAAACTGAACTTGGAAATTAATAGAAGGAAAGAAAAAAGATCACAGTAGAAACTGATGAAATAGAGACTTAAACAAAAACAAAGAATTGGTTTTTCAAAAGGATAAACAAAATTGATCAACCCTTAGACTAAGGAAGAAAGGAATATCGAAATAAATAAAATCAAATATGAAAAAGGAGACATTTCATCTGACACTGAAGAAGTATAAAGGACCGTTACACTATTATGAATAGTCTCGATAATCGAGACTAAACGGACAAATTCCTGGACTTGTACACATTACCAAGATTCAATCATGAAGAAATAGAAAACGTGAACAAATCAAAAATGACAAATGAGACAGAATCAGTAACAAAGTATTCCTTCAAAGAAAAGCCCAGGACCAGATGGCTTCACTGCAGAGATGGACAAGACAATTAAAGAAAAACTAATACCAGTTTTTCTCAAATAATTCTAAACAAATTGAAGAGGAGGGAATTTTTCCAAACTCATTCTGCACAACAAGTACTATTCTGATTCCAGAACCACACAAGTGAACAACAAGAAAACAACAAGCCATCCCTAGAGAATGTAAATAAAAACTTCTTCAGCAAAGCATTAGCAAACAGATCTAACAGCATATCCAAAAGATGTGTTAGCATGACCAAGTGGGATTCATACCAGAGATGAAGAGATGATGCAACATACAAACATCAATCAATGAAAACCATTAAGGAATGAATGAAAAAAACCACATGGCCATCTAAATAGGTGCAAAACAAGCATTTGATAAAATTCAATATTCATTCTTGATAAAAGTTTTACCATTATATACAGAAGAAACATGCCTGTAAATAATAAAGGCTATATTTAACAAGACAACTGCCAACATCATATTTAATGGAAGAAAGCTGAAATCTTTCTTATGATTTGGAACAAGCCAAGAATACCCACTTTCTTTTTTTTTTTTTTTAAAGAGACAGAAAGAGAAAATCAACTTTATCTTTTATCTGGGTCTTGTTTTTCTGATACTTAGTCTGTAGTGCTACAGTTTGAACCTGGGTCCCCGTGCATGCTAGGCAAGCCCTGTAACCGCTGAGCTACCACTTCCGGCCAGGATACCCACTTTCAACAACTTTTATTTAACAAGGTATTGAAAGTTCTAGCCAGAGCAATTACATGAGAGACAGGAATTATGAGCATACAAATTAGCAAGGAGGAAGTAAAATTGTTTAAGACCCCCCTAAACAAAGATTTAAAAAGCATTCTGATTTTTAAAAGTGCAACAGACCTAAATAGACATTTCTCCAAAGAAGATATACTACTGGCCAATACCTATATGAAAAATGCTCAATATCACTAAACAGAGAAATATTAACTCAAAACTAAAACAAGATATCACTTCACCCTAATTAGAATGGTATTATCAAAAAGATAGCAAGCACTGATGAAGATGTGGAGAAAAGGTAATCTTATCTACAGTTAATGGCAATGTAATTAAAATAGCCATCAAAGAAAATAGTGTGGAGGTTCCTCAAAAAATTAAAAATAAAGCTACCATATGATGTAGCAATCCATCCTCTAGGCATATATTAAAGGAGATGAAATCAATATGCCAAAGAGACATCAGTACACCCACATTTATTGCACAATTAAAGTATTAGCCAAGAAATATCAACTTAAGTGTCCATCAGTGTATGAACAGATAAAGAAAGCAAGGTACATACGTACAATGGATTACTCTTCAGTCATTAGAAAGGATGAAATCCTTTCATTTGTGACAACATATGTGGAACTAAAAGACATTATGATAAGCGAAATAATCCAAGAACAGAGATAAATACCACATGATGTCACTCAATCTTAAAAAAAAAAAAAGTCAGCCTCATAGAAATTGGGAGTAGAACAGCAGTTACCGGAGGATAGAAACATTAGAGGATGGGGAGGAAGAAATCTTGGTCAACAGGTGATAAGTTACAGTGAGATATGAGAAATTAGTCTGGTGTTACATTGCAAAATAAGGAGACTATAAATAGTAATAGTGGATTGTGTATTTCAAAAAATGTAGAGGAAAGCATTTTTAATGTTTTCACCATAAAGAAGCGATAAATGTTTCCGAAGATAGATATGCTTCCCCTATATGAACTTTGCACAGTGCATCAAAACATCACCTCATCCGCCATACATATGAACAATTATTTTGTCATTTAAAAATAAAAATGTACATGATAAAAAATGCAATGTGCTTTATACATGCGAAGGAATATTGCTTAAATTTAACAAGGAATGAAATCCTATCACAATCTACAATATGGATGATTCTTAAAGAGAGAAAGCTAAATAAGCCAGTCATGAAAGGAAATGTAAGGTGTGATTCCACTTACACAAAATACACAAAGGACTAAGAGGTGGAGGAGAGAAAGAGAATGAAGTTATAAGTATTCAAAGTAACATGAGATAAAACAAATGAGCAATCATGAGATGTTCGAAATCTCTCTTCCTCTGTGCTCATTAAAAACCAATAACAACATAAAAAAAGAGATGTAACATAGAAGTCACAACAGAGAAAACATTAAGGGAAACATCTGTAAGCTTGAATCTGAAATATCAATATGAATCCTTTTGGCATTTTTGTCTTTCAATGTACATGTATGCAAGTCTTAGTTGTATTCTCTGTATTTCTAGCAATGAGTTATTTCCCAGCGCCCAGATTAGTGTCTTGAAATGTAGTTTGTCCCTAAAACAACCAAAGTATCATGGGAAAAAGAATGATTCCAGATTTGGAGGAGAAAATAGAACAAAATCAGTTAGCAAGTAAGCTCAATGTCTACCAAAGTCATGTCAAAAGGACACAGGAGCCAATGTGGAAAGATTCCAATGGCCAAGGATGGGACGATGTGAGTGTTAATAATAATAATACTTGCATTGAATTAAAGTCTATTAAATATGCTTCAATTCATGAGTTCATAATGAAATTAAAAGAAAAAAATGAGTTGCTTCTGTAGGATGATATAAAACCAATACATATTGAAAACCCGTAAATGTAAGCAAAGATTGGCTCATTTGTCTTTTCGTCCTTAGTGAACTGTAACATTAGGTGACCACATGGTAGATAAGGAGAACTCTACCATTATTAATTAAATAAATATGAAAGATATAAGAAACAAACAGAAAAAAATCACAATTTTCAACCTCCAGACAATACAAGCATTACCCATCAGCAGCTATGAAGATCACAGAAAAAGAGACAACACACTTTGTACCTCCTGCAATTATACCAAGCACCACCTATGCCATCACCAAAGGATCAAACTTGACCCTGGATCTGGCTGACAATTTGCAGAAAAATTGAGAAGAGAAGGGATAATGCTGAACAACTGAATAGGACATTAGTATTCAACTAGCAAAACACAGATTATGGGAAACTAGCTATCAAATGGCCTGGGTTCCTTAGCTGACAAACTGTGAGGGAAAGAAAGAGATAAAGGGCAAAGCAAGATAGTAACAGACAAGTTAAGTACATGCTTAAGAACAGATAAGACTAAACTCAGAATCAAGAAATGCATATTTGGAAGTCATAATAGTGATCATTTGCAGGCGCAGGGAGATAGCTCAGTGGCCAGGCATGGAGCACAATGGAAGGAACCTCTGGGATGGTGGGCAAAGTATCTCTCCTGACCTGTGAGATGTTTGACTATAAAAACTCATTGAATCATAACAGTCTTGATTTTGAGGTGATTTCTAATATCTATGTTTTATTGTACAATAAAATGGTTTTATAAAATTCCATCTATTTATTACCAAAGCCCCATGTTGTAATGGAGCTCACTGGAGCTCCATGAGAAGGTTGTGAAGTGCACAGCCCAGAATCACACTTTACAGGGCAATTGTACAAATAGTACATGGATGCATCATTCATGTACAGAGAAAGCAGTATTTGTTAGAGTTATTGATGAGAAAAAGTCGTTTTGAGCTTCTATGATTGCCTAGCTTTTACAGCCATGCTTTAGGGATAGATAAGGAAGGTAAAGAACGTTCCACACATTATTCATTTAAAATCAATTATGCAATCTGTTGATGCTACACTCAGGGTTAATAAATTATTAAAGAAGAAAATGGATGCACTATATCTGTAAAGTATTAAGCTCTTTATATAAAAAGCCACACAACACCAACCAAAACGATCTGCATTTTTAGGTGTGTAATATATTCCTGATTAAACTTTCTCCTGTTCAATGTTAGACACACACGCACGCACACACACAGAGGCATCAAAAAATGCCAGAAGTTAAAAAATAAATCTTATAATCTGTGATACATGGTCAATAATTTTTATCTCAATATCTATGAGCAGAATGCTTTCTATAAAGGAGGAATACAGAGCATGAACTAGAATAGTCCAAAGGCACAAGGAAAAACAGGCCTGACAAGAGTGGTAGCTATTAGCTACTAAGTAGAACATGGTCCCCTAAGTGGAGCAGAATTAACTGCAAACCAGAATGTACAAGAAAAAAATCACTACAGCTCAACCAGAGGATAAACTGAAAAAAATTAGAATTAAATAGCAGGCTAGTATTCATCTGTCAATTTAAGTTGAGAGCAGGTTTCAAGAAATTGGGATAGCACAAAAGGATAGGTTTGAATTTATCTTACTCCTATTCTATGACCACATAGTACACAAGAAGCCAGGCAGAAGGCACTAAGGTTTCCTCATAAATTAATTTCCTTCAGCGATACCAGGACTACCCAGAGGCTTAACTGGGCCACAAGCTGCAAATTGTCTTAGCAAGCACTCACTGAAGTTAAAAAGAGCCAAAAGGAATATCTTATCTCTCACTCCTTCTTAGGATCATTCATATGGAATTATGAAGGTAGAGAGAGAGCAAGTAAAACAAGGGTTCTAACAGACAAATTAGTTCCACCACAAGTAAATGAGAAAATAAACTCATTAACTGCCTTTACAAAGCAAAAGTGTCTCTATTATTGCACTCTCACATCATCTCAAATTCTGTCAGGTGGTACAAGCCAGATCCAAAACCCTCTTCTCTTCTTAAATTTGTTCCTCTCTTTTCCTATTCATAGATTTTCCGATTCCACTGGCACTGTCCAATCTCAGGCTTCACTACTTGATGTCAGTGCAGTCAACAGTAGCAGCTTCTTCTTCCAGTTAGTCCCAGGCCTCCCACACATAATATTTAATTCTCATTCCTCACTCCAAGCCTTCCTCTTCTCATACTCCTATCCCACTCCACAAAAAATATACTCTATGCTTTTTGCCTTCCAAATCCACGATTATAATAAGGCCTGCTTAGTCTTTGCATATGTGTGTACTTCAAGGTCTCAATCAAGTCTAAGGATTTCACCAGTTCCTGCAGTCTTTGTTGCTTGCTCTCATCTCTGAAGTAATTATAGCCCTTGATCTATGCCATAAATCCTTATTCAGTTATAGAATCATCCAGCAGGGGTGGAAATATCTTATAAAGCATTCCACATCAAGCTTGACTATCCTCCACATCTCCAGCATGTGCTGGTCCAGATTATGCTTGGATACTTGCTCTGAGTATGATTTCAATACCTACTGGAGTAGCTGATTCCTGATTTCAGCAGCTGTACAATTATGAAATTATTTGTTAAAACCAGCTTATGTGTCTGATAGCATTGTTTCAAACTGTTGTGATTGTAGCTGAGGATCTATAAAGAGCAAATGACGAACCTCTTGTATATTTCATATTCTTAAATTTTAAGAAACTGATCTAGTCTTCCACAAATACCAAAATGTATTGATGCCATGTTTCTTTAGCCATTATGACATCAATTCTCCATGTTTACTCCATGTTCTGATGGTTACATACTGCTTTGTTGCTCTAATAGTTCAGAAGTGTGTCAGTCACTCTTAAAGTCAATTATTTAGGCAATTTCAGTATTTGGACAGCCATGACATTAGGAAAGTTTGCAATATTACATTTCCTTTTTCTTTTTTCTTTATTTTTTCTTATGGCGCCTAATGTGAGTTAATTACATATTAACATGTTTCATAAGGCTGACTTTGAAAAATTCTTCTCACATTAGTTTTCAGTGAATTGCCTACTATACATTACAGTATCCAGTCATAGGTTATTATCTTCAGAAAGCTTCCTTCATTAAAATAAGTGTAAAATGTCCAGATAGTTCCTCTAAAAGAAATAATATCAGGAATAGTAAAATCTCTCATGGAGATTAAATAGGCTACAATCACCTGAACACTTCCCATATAAGTATAGATAAACACTCTGATGGATGGAAGCATCAGAAAATGTGTTGCAGGCAATAAAAATATAACATCTGAAATAGGGGAGTCATACATTTTATCATTGGATATTTTTGTACTTTCAATTTAACAGTTTTATAAAAATTATATTTCAGAATTTGCATTACTATGTGGTAGTGTGCACATGCAGTATGAGGAACACAACTATAGCATTTGCAAGGATAGGCAAAATTACGGGCCTAAGCTTCAGATCAACCATTTTATTGACCTCAGCTGGCAACAGTTGGTAATCCAAGAGGTCAGCCTCTGTGGTTGTTTTTTTAAGAGCCATTTGCATCTCATTTTCCTAATTTCACTCTCCACTTATTACTCTCAAGCCATTGCTTAAATTATCTGTTGCTCCATAAGGACTGACATTTCCTTTGGCTGAGAAACTAGCTGTATCACACCACATTAGCAGTGATGAGTCTCACGAAGGGCAAAGCAGTGCCTGACTTTTTCTGTTTTGGCGGGCCCAATGAGGTGGCACCATGCCAGCACCTGAGGCGACTCCTGACAGATTGGCCCAATTGCCACAACTTTGATAGCAATCTGAGTAGGATTACCAGTCACACATTAAACAGCCTCATTTCAATTCACCAAAACAAATGCTACCACCAAATCTACGCACACAATGCACTGTTTTCAGTGACTACTGGGGAATGTCTCTGCCCAATTCAATGACGCATGTCTGCCAAGCTCTGTGATGATGGATGGAGTCATTAGCATTTTAGTTTCTACACTGAACCTGAAGCCAGAGCATATGGTCTGACAGATGTTCCAGCAATGGGTTCTACTTGATCTGCCATGTAGGTGTCCACTTACACAGGACCTTCGTGAAAGAATACTAATGTAAATGTGACAGTACAACTCATTCCAAACCTTTCCCATTCTCAGGTGATAAATGTTCTTAAAACAGAGCACTCAGAACATGCTTTCTTCTATTTTTCAATTGAAACTTCTGATTACAAATTATCTCTGCACCAATGAAATCACCTCAAATGAGGAAGATGGACAAGGATGAGGTGATGTTTAAAGGCTGTAGCCATCTACAGTTCGATTAGTATTATCTGTAAGCTGGATATTTGAAAAGGTGCTTGATATGTTCACTTTTTCTTCATTCATGTTTTATTTAAGTAAAATGTATATATAGTGAATTGGACAGATCTTAACCTTTGACATATACACATCTACCTTAGACCAAATTCTGGAAAGAAGACATATGACACATTACCCCAGAATATTCTCCCTGCCCACTTCCAGTTCAACCCTAATCTTCCATCGGCCACCACTGTTTTAATTTCCTGTACTGTTTTTTTTTTTTTCTGAAAATTAACTTAAATGGAATCATTCAGTCTACACTCTGTCATGTGTGTCTTCCTTTTCATAAAGAGTGACTAAGTCTCATGCATACTATTGTGTGGCACTTTTTTATTGTTAAGCACCATGCCATTGTTTGAAGGAATCAAAAATTGTTCATTAATTTTATTATTATGGGACATTTATATTTTTATAATAGCTACTTATCTTGATGAAACCTATTATGCACATTCTTGTACAGATCTTTTTGTGGGTACATCTCAATTTCTCTTGAGTACATACTTAGGCGTGAAACTGCTGCACCATGTTAATTGTAGGCTTGAATGTTCACTGTTCCTGCAATTGCTTTAATCACTATTCACATGAATTAAGAGATGCAATAAAAAGGACATGACCTGCATGTTTTACTTTAAAAAAATGTTACCTAGTTTGTATTTTTCCTATATGGCCACTATGTTATAGTTCTAAGGAATATAACCAGATGTTTTAATATGCTATTTCAGGATATAGTACAATTTCCTTTGTGATCTCATTTGCCATAACCTGAGTCTTACCATCAGACTTAAGCTATGAACCACAAATGTCCAGCCACTGGGGATACCATAGGAATACAATAAAATGACTTAGTTCTAAAACTTGTAAGAACCGAAAAATGCATTTTTATATGGAAAAACATAAATAACAAAAATTTTATATATTTACATGTAGAATCATGCTACTTCATTGAAGATTAGGATAGGAGAGGAATTTGAAAGTTCTTTAAGAGTGACTAAGGGAATTATTCAAAGTCCCTTTTACTACATACAATAGTATACTTTATAACAGAGGATACTCTATAACATCCATTTTGAAAGAATGTTTCAGAAGGTCTCATGATTTCAACATATTTATAGTTTATTGACACTAAAGAGATTACTAAATATATTCATCCAGATGTTTGACATATATCATCAGTTTATTTGACATGTACAAGAAAGTTAATTTGAGTTACATATTTTGTGATCTATCTACAGTGAATGACCTCCATTGGCAAATTATATAACCTGAGTTTTACAAGAAAGAACACTTCCTACAGGTATTTCTAGAACCATGATATGCCTTATTAATTATCCAAGAATAGATGAGGTATCTCTTTAAGTGATTGATTTGTTTCCCCCTCTACTTTTTCAATTCACCTAATTGCTAAGTCATTTTAGACAAAAAAAAAATTGAATGATGAATCATAATCTACAAACATTAAGTAAAAGAACACATTCCCTAAATCTATTTCCATATTCAAAATCTTAATTATCAAACATGATCACGTATACTATTCACTTCCTTTCACAAAGTTAGAATATGTCTTTTTTTCTCTCAAAAGAGAAAACTGGCTGCTTTTTTAGTTTTTGTTAGTTTATTCCATATTTAGACAATGTTTTGCCAACTGAAGCTCAATTGGACCTAAGTTATTTGGAGGACATAAAAAGTTGGTCCCCATTTGTTACTTTACCTGGGCATCATGGGGGTAACAGCTACTCTATTATTCCATTATTTCTGTGATAGAATGTTTGACCTTTCATCGAGTTGCTTCAAGTACATTCACTCTCAGTGCTCTCAGCAAATATTTTCAGCACTTGTTCTCACAATGAAACTTAATTTAAGGGACCATTTTTTCCTATACAAAACTAATAACATAAAAATTTTACATTCTTCCATCAAACAAAAAAGGTTATCAAGGCCATGTTTCAGACCATCCAAATAATATAAAGACCTAATTTAGAATCTTACAGCTGGAAGGGATTTTGGTCTCTATCCAACATCTCCTTTTTTAGATAAGGAATTAAAAGCCCAGAGCAGTTCAATGAAATCTCTAAGCCCTCCACACTTCACTAGGTTACAATGCTTATGAGGATAAGAATTAAGGTTACAATTAAGAATGGGGCCTCCTGAACTCTAGGATGGTATTCTACACCCAATGAAAGTAACTTGACATCCATTTGTATGGGTGAGCTGGTAGATTTTCTATGGTTCCAGAATATTCCCTGCTTTATTGTGCTTTTTACTACTATCAGTGAAAGGGTACATTCAGAGCAGTCACTTCCTACTAGACTCATATATAAGAACCAGTCTTACTGAGTTGATTGTTACATTGTAATACTATAAAATAATTATAAATTTTAATCTGAAAATATCCCTAAACTAAGTAATTGATGTATTTCAAATTTTTTTTTGGTGGGAGGGGGGAGAGAAAGAGAGAATCAATTTTAGTTATTTTATCATCCAGCATTTGTTTCTCCAGCATTTAGTTGTGTATGTGGTGCTGGGATTTGAACCTGGGTCCTCACACATGCCTGACAAGCACTCCAACCACTGAACCACCAATCCAGTCCTCAATGCTTCTTAATCATGAAGAAGAACCACTGAAGAAAATAAGCTAAGGAAATTTATGTGGTGTAATTGTAAAAAATAGAATAGCCTATAAATAAATAAGGCAAACATGTACACTGCTGAAATAGTGTGCAATGTCAATGCCAAATCAAAGAGAAATCTATCAATTCACCTTGTATGTCAAATGCAAAGCAGGCCAGAGAGAGAAAAGAAAACAGAATAGAAAGAAGTCTCACAGAGTATTTTCTCTCACCTCTATCTGAAAAATGTCAGGAGGAAAATTTTAAGAAAACATAATGAAATGGGCCAATTTACAAAATAGGAAACAACAAAAAATGAGTACTCTTTTGACTGCAACCCACTCAGACCAGCACGGTCCAGAAACCCTTTGTTGCCACAAGGCAGCTGGCTTCTGTGGACATAAAACCCTTTTCATTTCAATGTCACATTAAATCCTGGGGCATAAAATCAGCAGTGACTATAGAGTCTTTTCTGATTTCTCAAGAAAAGACTATATGGTTCACAACTAAAGCCAGATTTCAACTAATGTTCTCATTCCAGTGCAAAAATAAGAAACAAAGTAATTGGAAAATGTGCCTGAACTAATTTTTTAATTGATTTGCTTTGGCAAAGAGAGAGAAAAGAAGAAAACTGACTTAACATTTAGTTGATAAGACAGGCTGTACATTATACAATATGCTTTCCAGAAAAAAAGCATCCTATATTTCAATATGTGTAGGGAAAATGAACATAATGACAGGGGGAAAGGGATCCTCATTTCCTCCTTATATTTGAGAGAAAGACATGGTGTCCTACCACTTGCAAATTAAATAAGTTACAAGAGTAATGATAATTAGATTAATATGTAATATGAACATCTATTATAACACCCAATTAGTGTTGGAGGGCTTAGATACCACACATAGAACCTAGGATGACAAACAGAATAGTAGGCATAGTTTCAATGATCATTTATCATAATCATCTCCCCAAATACTTGCAACCTAATAATTATTGCTAATATTATGTTCAAGGAACTAAGCTAAACCTATAATGGTTTTTCTTTCTGATCTCTATAGGAAATCTCAGGAATTTAAAATTCCAAACTAATTAAATTCCTTTGCTTATTCTAATGGAGTTATAACAACAACAAAAACAACAATGATAATGTGTTCAGCTTTAAATACTTAGCTCAAAAACTATTTGTGCTAGGTCCAGTCTCCCAACTTCAGAGATGACCTAGGTCCCTCCCACTGCCAACACTCCAGGATTGACTTTCAGTAAACTTTCAGTAAATCCTCTAAAGGCAAATGATAGTTCTTGGTCTACAATTTTTTCTTATTCTTTTAAAGCTCTTTATAAGCACTCTTTACAATTCCCCAATATGTATGTTAAATCATGATTAATTAAATACCAATTTATTAAGGATTTAATATGTAGAAGGAACATGCCTTGACCTCAGATCTGTGACAAATTCTCATACACAAAAATTCAGGAAAATTTAATTGGCTCTTTTCCGATTTATATTTTCTGAATATTCTCAAGGGCCTCTTAAAATACTTTTCAAACCTTTAACAGAGTATGACAGTTCCTATGTAAGTACTATGCTCTTGTAAGTTCAGCTTTCAAAATATTATTGAATAAGAAAAATTTCATTTTCACTTCTATTTCAAATGGATTTAGAAAATTTTCCTTAAAGTTTGAATATAATTTGAGAGAATCACTAGGTTTTGCTAGATCCAAATATTTATTAATAATATACCCTCAAATTTTTATTCATATCCCCCAGAAGGAAGTGTCTGATATGGATCTGCAGCCAATTAACACACAAGAAGCTTGTTCATGCATGCATGTACGTATACACACACACACACACACACAAACAGTAGTGGAATGTTTTTCAGTTCAGTTGTTCTTAGTCAAGGGAACTCTTTGATGCAGCTGCCAACTGGGCCTTACCTGCAGCCATAACTTGTTACGCACAGCGTCTCTCCCTGTAGCGATACACTGAAATGTAGCATTCTGCCCTGCATTAACCTCTACATCCCCCAAGCGCAGGAAATGAGGAGATTTATCTGTGAAAGTAGAAAAAAGTTATTTTTTTTTCACATGAAGAAAATATACCATGTTACTTTTCTCTAACAGAGTATGATTCCTAATGTTTCTATCTTTGGTGAAGACTAATATGCAGAAAAAGTATACACGAAATATATATGGAAAATATGTTGGGGAAAAGACATGGGAAATGTATGTTTATATAACTGTCAAACAACTATTCTCTGCAGTTACCCTTCAAAACTGAAGCCTCCTCGATATTTTCTACTGAAAGAAAATATAAACAACAAAAGCTAAGACTCGGTGAATAAAGAAAAGCTCTTGGAGAACCAACGCTGAAATTTCTATTTTTGTGTTCAGTTCATCGTTTGGTTCTTGTTTACTCATGAAAGCCATTCTTTCCCATCTGCCATTCAGGAAGCGAACATGAAAGTAGGTGGAAATACTGTTCTCTTATACCATGGAATGAAAGAACGGAAGAACTTAGGGAGCCAACTTGACTCTGAATGAAGTCATTTTGTTCTCTTCTTTCTTGTAATATACCACGTGGAACCGACAAAATGACCCTTGCCTCCTAAATCTTTCCTAGGGCCTTACCTAAGTAGTTGCTCCGGAAAATAAATACTTAAAGTAGAACATGAGCTAGAACAATGGTTCTCAAGTATGAATTCCACAGAGGCAGCAGCTGAGAACATAAATTCTCAGGCCCACGCCAGACTTAAGGAATCATTACCAGGGGAGGGGTCAGGCAAGCAGTGGAGGATTCTGATACACACTGCAGAAACAACACACAGTAGGGTGCACACCCTGGCCCTGGACCTGCCAATGGTGGCCCCTATGCATTCTGTTTACAGTGTGATAGAGATGCTTCTCCCCAGAGGATTACTGAAGAGATAATATGGAATACATGGTCCCTCTAAGAGGCTGCTGCTAGGCAACCCAAGTAAAATCTAAATCCATGCCTGCTGATTTTTGCCTGGTTCCATTGAAAGCTTGAAATAATTGTCTTTTAGGTAACGTGGTCTAAAAACACAAATTTAGATACACCATCCAAAAACCAATCAATGTGTGGTTAATGGCATAACAAAATTATGTCTCAGTTAAGTGGGTTTTTGTTCTGTTAACTTTCTACTTTTCTTAAGGCATATTAATCTGATATTTATTATGACATCAGAGAAAGAAAAAAGCCCTAAGCTTTGGAATATTGTGAACTAATTCATTCCCTTCATTTTACTTAAACCTGAACTTAGCAGAATAACTTAGGCTTCTTTTCATTTTCCTTTCTGTTGAACTGATTATTCTATTTCGTTTCCTAAATAAATGAATAACAATGAAACAATGAAACAAGTCCTATGTAGAGTTGCTTTGATTTTACACTTTCTTCTTAGTGATTAAGTGATTTAAAAGAATCCATTAATACGTGTATAGTGAGTTACAAGTCTGAAAAGTATGTGATCAGAAAACTCTAGAAATATTTCAGCATTCTTTTGAAACTGGAAAAAAGACTAGGAGTAACAACAACAAAGACAACAATAACCAAGTGGTAAACAATCAACAGCCACTGTCAATTTAAGAGAAATGTTGAAAGGACATAGAAAAACTCAATTCTTAATCGCAACCTACCACAAGGATAACTCAATACTTGGATGTCATCAATGGCAATATAACCGCTTCTCCCTCCTGAGACTTCAGCTTCAAATATTACCTGTCAGAAAGAAACAGAAAACATGTACAACAATCATTTTTAAGGAATGTCCACAGTGGGAGGAAGGCAACTGAAATATACTTACAGATAATTTTTATTTTTATTCTAAGAATTAACTTTTCTTTTACAATGTATGATAATTTCCTAAAACTAAACAAAAATTGAAAACCAATTAAATGACTGAGGTCAAACATCTCAAATTTTTTATACAACCAGTATTAAGCATTTTAGATTCAATAAATCAACAATATAAAGTCAGAATGGAGGCTTATACAACAAATCTAAGAGTGATTTTTTTTCTATTGACTTCTCCATTTTCATTATTTATTTATCATCCCTTAATCATCTACTGTATTCCAAGAAGTGTGCTAACCACTGAAGACATCAAATGGATAAAGATATACTCTGGGTTTTGAAGCTGAATTTTCAAGGATGGTGATAAATAGATACATTATTGTATTCCAGGCAAAACAACTTACAATGAAACAGAAGAGAATTTCAGCAATGAAATGCTGAAATATTATTTCTGTATGAGACAATGTTAGTTCCCGCAAAGAATCAGTAATTCCTTGGTAAACTCTGTTATAGTGGTGGAACAGAAGTTTGACCATCTAGGTCGATAATAATAATCAATTATTAAACATAGTGCACAAAAGAGATTGTCCTAAAATAGCATGCAGGCACATTCACACTTGCTACTGTGTTGCATATCTAAACGTATTTGCTATGAACACAACTGCTATGTCATATGCTAAACATTGGGGAAGGGGAAGGGCATTAGTAAGAAATAGAGAAAAAAATCCAAAACTTTAAGGCAACTGCAACACATAGGACACTTTCTATGGGATAACAAACCTATTTCAGACTCCAAGCTCTCCAATTTATGAATTCCTAAGCCAACCACAGAAATTACATATATATATATATATATATATATATATACACATACACACACATATATATATACACACACACAAACACAAACATACATATAATAGCTTTCATTTTAAAGTTTCATGAGGACTAAACAGTAACATATTTAAAAGTGCTACAATAAACCAAAATGTCTGATTACCAACATTGTTCATATGTGAGAGCTGTGTAAATGAACCCTAGAAAAATAAGTTTCATTTGCTTTAGCAACAATACAAAGAAAGAAAAGGTACAGAAAGAAAAACATTTTTGAAAAAAATACATTCTAATGACTAAACCAAGTACCTGTGCAGCAACTAATCATGGCTAGCTCTTTCAGTTCTGCTGTCATCAGCACTGACTGGTTTAACTTCTGGACTTACCTTAGTGTTACTTTCAAGAATGGTTTAACATCCTTGCTTCATAAGCAGTAAGTTTAAACAAGATTACTATGCCCCTGAGAAAAAGCTCTTATTTGTTCACTTAAACTGAGGTTTATTCAGGACAGTAAACTTAGGCTTTGATTTTAAAGGAGGCAAAATGGTTGGTTCCTTTATTAAAGAAAAAACAAAGTGCCTCTTTCTTAGTGACCTCATTTTCCCTGCTAAGTGTTGTCTTTGCCTCATTAACAAAAGCTAGAGGAAATTTCTAAGATCAGATTCCTTTACTGCTGAAGATGTAATCAGCTTTATCACTTCAACAGAGCCCTCACCTTGTAAGGCTCTTCTGTCCAGTCAAGGGAAACAAATCTCAACAACTTAATTACGCAGAGCTCACCCAGGCTAATGCTCAGGTCAGATCTAATGTGCGGTGTCAAGTGGTCAACCAGTGCTTCCCAGAAGCAGACAGCAGAGGAAGCCACACCAGATGTCAACTTTCATCCTAACAGGAGCCCAGCCTGCGAACAGGATGAACGGGCTCCGTTTTTATGCTTTTTTACTCACTCCATTACCTGAAATACTGAGGTGAAGATTCTAATCGAAATTTTGCTATCCCAACAACAATCCTGGGTTATTAACTAAATAAATGAAGTAAAGTTGAATTCAAGTGGGGGAGAAAAACGTGGCAAACTCTAAAGAACAAGGACAATTTTATCCTGTGGCAAACTGAGTTAATGCAAATGAAAGGGAAACTTGGTATCGAGGAGCCTGGCATGTAGGTGCTGGTCTGCTGTCAAGTGCAATCTAAGCAATTAATTTAAACTGCTTTGTAGCCTCATCTGGACAATATCGTCCTTGCCTATATCACAGGTTTGTCGTGAAAATCAAATGGTATATGTGAAAGATAATATATTATGGATACTAGAAAATCTCCAATTTTTGCTTCTAATTCTCTATTTATATATCAGAATCAAGTACCATAGAAGGATGCACTTAACTCACACTCCTGTTTTTAAGACAGAGGGACACTGGGGTGTGGGGAAAGGGAGACAAAGACAGAATCAATTTTATTTAGTTTTCCAAGTGGCTTTCATTGCTCACATTATTTGAACCTACTTCTAATATTAATTTCTAAACAGTAAGTTTCAATAGTGAATAAAATATTCATCTGTAGCATACACAGAGCTGAATAGGGCTGCAGCCTCAACCATATGAGATAAAGCACAACATCTGCTTCTGTCATTACAGTGTGAGAGCTCAGGTTGCACATATTTATAAATAATTAACATGTATTTATACATAAACATACATTTAAATCATCACCATTAGATATAATTGACTTCTATTAAGTGAACTTTAAACACTGTAATTGCTCGAGGGTCTATTCTAAGTCTTCTCTCTTTTCCCCATATTTTCCACACTGACCTGAATGAGGAAAAAAAGCCTACAAAAAGGACAGAGGCCACTGACTTACTGCACGTGCTGGCATGCGAGAGTACATGGGTTCAAACTCCAGCTCCCACATACACAACTAAGTGTCAGAGCAATGAAAGCCACGTGAAAAAATAAAAATTGATTCTTTCTTACTGTCCTTCTCCCTTAAACAAACAAACAAAAATATAGCAATTTGAAAGAAAAATGGAGATACATGGTGTCAAGATAGCTAATAAAAGAATATTTGAAGGGTAAGAGATAATTGGGACCAAATGTTGGTCAAGTAATTGGTGAAATGGAGTCTTAAATGCTCCTTTTGTGTGACACTGAGATCAGAAATGTCCACGGGAAGAGCTACCTGTATCAAGTACCAAAACAAAAATATTGGGCATTTAAGAGAGTAGAGGAGTGGAGACAATAAGTTTTAGAACTCCTGCAGTAAGTTTTCCTGAGTGAACAGACAGAAACTTAACTAAGAATATAGAAAGATAAGGGATCAAGGAAAGTGTTTTTTTTAATTTTTATTATTATTTTTAAAATGAGAAATCCATGTTTAGATACTGACAAGGATGACTCAAGTTGACAGGGAACATTTGAGAGTATATTTTAGAGAAATGATAATGCTTAGTGTGCAACTGGAGACGATCAAACCCTCTTACCACAAAAGGGACACTACCTTGTGTAGAATATGAAGAAAGGAGATGCATGAGGGTATGGATTTTAGCATTGGTAGATAAGGGAGTTTCTGTAATAAGGCCACAATTTCTTCAGTTTTAAAAAATGGACTCATAGTTGATGAAAAGGAGGAATGATTGAAGTTTAGAGATAATCAAATAGAATGGATTGAAAAAGAAAACCAAACAGAATAATATAGTAAGTAGGATTTCCGATCATATTGTTAGACCAATTGAAATCAATTGAGTACAAATTTCTATTGCTTGAAACCTATCATATGCTGTATTTTTAAAAATATCACCTTCTTGGATTTAAGCCCAGAAAAAATGGACAGAATAAAAGTAAAGAGTTTACTGAAACAGCAAATGCATAATGAAAACGATCATGAAAAAAGGAAGCTTCAACATGATAAGCAAGTTGATGAACTGTCAGAAGACATATTTGATGGACCAGAGCTTTCCATCAGGTTGACAGACAAGAAGAATGAGTGAATACAACAGAAAGAGAGCACTTTATGGGTAGAAAGTGAGAGGTATACACATAAAGTTGGAACACTTGCAAGATATTACAAGATCCATTTAACTAAAGCAGCAGGTTGCTGAGGTAAAATAAAGAATTTTGGAGGCTGTAAAGTAAAGGAACTTTCAATAGGCTTTCTATAAATATACTGAAATCATCAGGATGATGATGGACCTTGGAATTGGAGTGATCAGTACTAACTGGCACTGGTACCAAAGTTGATGACAAGAGAACAAAATAAGTTTGGGAACCAGTGAAATGTAATAATGAGGACAATGGCATGGCTGAAGGGAAAGAAACCAAGAAGGGCAAAGATTACTTCCTACCCATTGGCCTGGTCCTAAGTTACATGGTAACTAATTCAGAGAAATTACAAGCAGATCATGACTATAATAAAATATTAACTACATAAATGAATGTGAGACATGTTTATCTGCTCTACTAAAATGTAAGGTCTTTAAGGATAGTGACTTTTCACATTTTTATTAGCACCACTGAACCACAAGAATCTTGCACAAAGTAAGGGTTGGAAAGAGTCCCAGTGTTATAAAAAACAAGTATGGAATATCAGTGAATTTTAGTTAATGCTTTTGCCTCCAAGGGAAAAGTGGGATTAGGTAGTTAGCTCATTTTTACCTTACTCATAAAATTTTGTTGACATAATAAAATGACACTGCCTTGAGAAAGTTCCAAATAATTTTACTAAGCTAATTTAGAAATCATGAAAACATAATTACTTCCCTTGAATAGTCAAATAACGCTATAAGGCAAAAATTTTTGCTGATAGGCCCCAGAAGATCTTCAATAGAGCGAGACAAGTATCTATGTGAAAATTTGGAATTATAGAATCTAATTTCTTTTCAAATGTGAATATTCTATCCATACATAAAGATGATGCTACACAGGGTGGAAAGGTGACAGCAAAGTCCAAGACATAACCTGCAGCTGTTGTGGCCCACTGTACGCCTCTCAGGGGCACTGTCAATTTGGAATTCTGCTTTATCAACTGAGGACTAGCTGAAAGTGTTAGCAGAAAGATGCTTCTCTGTGTCAGACCCCTGCATGCCAGGCCGGTTTGCCTACTGACTCATGTAATAGCTAACGTGTAAGAGTCTAAAGTGAGAGGATGCCTTTACTAAAGGCCTTCGGGCTCTCTTTAATGAATTTTTAACAACCCTTACTTATTGGTTGGTTAGTTGTTTGTTTACTTTCTGAAGGAGCTATATATCTGAAATCCAAAGGCACGTAAATAAAACACACCAGAATGGGGATACTGGGACATTCTCTGACTTGAAAACTGTGTATGAGAGTAACTAGGGGGCTATAATTGTATGCCAACTAAATCCAGAAGGCAGTTAAGACATATAATCAAGCCCGAACTGATTCTTCATCTAAACCCTGTCACGTTTCAAATTTTAGATATCTTTAGAATCTCCATACATGCATACAAATTCAAAATCAGCTGTTTTCCTTCAGATGTCCTTTTTCATAGAGGGACTAGTCCTATCAAAACTTCACATCAGGAATTTGAAGTCTGCGGGAAGTAATTAGGGCTTCAGAGACTCTAAAACCAATGCCCTCTTACATGAATACATATACGCTTTTCACAGTTACAGTATCTGCCACCCAGCATCAGCTATTGCATTGGCTTAGATATTCTTTCCTTTTCATACACATACACACATGCCCACACAGTCCTTTCTATCTATCCATTTATCTATCAACTATTTCATAGCAATATAATAGTGACTTAATTTTAGAATGCAAATATTATGCACAGCGTCTCCAAATATTCTTAGAACATCAATATAAGCAATAATGAGGGCTTTTGACTATAAAAATACATTGTGGTTTTGCATTATCAAAAGCAAATGAGAGGGGCTTTATACAACATAAATGACATTAGGTTTAAGACGCTTGCAAGAAAAGCAGCTACAGCCTCCATTCAATTGCAGTCCTTTTCAGAGTAATATTGTTTTGTCTGATAAAAAACAGAACATCAATCAAGGTACACGTCAGTGTCCAGTAAACAGGAGAATGCAGGACTGTAGATCTAGTGGAGAAGATAAAACCTGAACAATTTCACACCACAGTAGACTGTCTAAAACAAAAGCCCAAAGAAGGAGGTTTTCAGAAGGCTCCATACTGAAATGAATATGCAAGCATGTGTATTCCTAGGCTTCAAATTAGACCAGGGAGTTGGCGATCCCTTATGTGATCACCATACTTATCTAGAAGAACTAAAAAAACTAACAAAGTAATTTCTAAGGCTTATGTTATGGTGTTTAAGTTCACAATAATAGCCTAACAGTTATTTATATTAATTCTTCATTCCTGAAATCACATACTTGTAAAAAATTAACAGTGGTGCTTTTAATTTAGTAGCTATTGATGCAAGTTAATATGGATGGAAAACACATAACTTCTTAATCATAATGTGATGAACAGTGATCTGGATAAACTATCCCTGAAAACTAACCCAAAACATGAACTAACAATGGACATTATTAATAAAATAAATCCAAGAAGTTCTGTGCATTCTCTACATAGTCTCTGGATCAAGATACTTCTGAGAATAAGGTATATGCTATTAACGCCAAAAGGTTTTGACGTAAGACCCTTAACAGAACAATGACACAAAGGTATATGCACACAGAACAGACAAGTGCAAACCACCATTACAGAGCAGAGCCCCAACTGTGAACCACAGACCTCTACTCAAAACCTGGCTCTGCAATATGGATTCATTGTAAACACTGAAAAAAACTATTGCATACAACTTAGGAGGTGTTAGCTAGCGTCTGTCATTTTGCAGGAACTGATTCATCCTAGGCAATGCCTGAAGATCTAGTAGATAAGAAATAAGCAAGGGGCAGCTCCAGGAGACATTAGTGCTGGAAACCATGAGGAACCACACATCTTAACTCTTCTGAGCTACAGAATTCTCAGTCCCGCAAACCCCATTAGCTTCGTAATTTCTTATAGCTGTATCACAAAACTACCCTTATATGACTCCCTTTGCATTTCAATTCAAGGCTAAGTGTAGTGAAGCTGGCTGAGACTAGAGACAACAGTACAAGTTGTACCAATGTTCTGATCTCTTTAGAGCTCTTCCAATTCCATTATAGGCAGACAGACAGGCCAAGCATAAGAATATATGCTCAATGCCTTTAAAATATGCATTCAGAAATAAATTGAAAAAGGACCCATAATCTACGACACAGACTCATTTTTGTTAGACTTAAGTTTAGCAAAAAGAGAGGAAAAGCCACAAAGGCAATTAGAGGAGGAAAATGAAACAAAAGTTTACTGAAATAATCCAAGCTCTAAAAATGAAGCTAAACACATTTTTCATCCTATGGATCTGTCCTTAGGTACATAAGCAAGCACCTTACACCATAAAAGATTCTGTATAAAAATGAAAGTGGGGAGGCAAGGGGTAGCAGAAAATTCATCAGCAAAATGTCACTTCTGTATCTTTACTATCATAGCTCCACCATCTGGGTTATATTTTATAGTAACTTGTCTAAGCCAAAAATAAAAGATGACTGGTAAAGGTTTCTATTTCTATCAACATGACACTGAATTACAGTACTATTTTTCCTCACTTCCAGAGACGTGCCATTTGTCTTCCTACAATCCACAAGCAGTACCTTTTAAATTTTAGCACCAACAGTCCAATCTTACACATAGCAGATCATTTCACTTCCACAACTGTATCTGAGAAAATGCTTTCAAAACTAATACAATAATTCTACTCCCTAACAAATTTGACTTTTAAGAGCATATTAATTGTCACATAGTGCAATTGAGAAACTTTGTTAGTACTGTACCCTATGCGTACTATCACAATAAATATCTATCAGCATATGAAATTCAATGACATCATGTGCTCATAAGGAAAAGCAAGCTAACACAACTTAGCAAATAAACCACAGCTAAACAATTACCGTAAATTTATTAGTCTACATCCAAAGTTCAACCAGATGCTAAACTTAATCTGTCATACCACAAATTCAAGCGTATTAATAAATAACTGTTTTTGTTAAAACCACTTGTAAAAACAGAACTCTAAATACATCATAATCTGACTTGAGAATTAAGCAACTTCAAAAGTACTGTAAACTTTCCTCAAAATTTTGTTAGGGTTGGGGTTGAGAAAAACTTTTACATAAATTCATTAGAGTAACTAGTTTGTGTACTCAGAAAATTTGGGGGAAGGAAATCTCATAAATTTTTTTTCTGTTTTATTTTAAAAGCCAAATGGTCAAGGCTAGTGATATCATTGGGTAGAAGGATAGAAGGATTAAGTATATAAATACAATTATATACTGTGTAATTTATGATGTTTGTGCTTTTAGCTAGCAAAAAATACAGTGAAAATTTAAATCTATTTTCAAGGAGAGGTAATGACTAATATGTTTAACAGCCAACTTGTACATAAGAAAACAGGAAACTTTAAAATATGTTCTAGTGCTACAAAAGTGTAGTCATCCTAACCCTGCTTTAAAAAAAAATGGATGCATACACACAAATATGCAAATATATATTTGCCTTCTTTGTTAAAAAAAAAACTACTAAGATGAATAAGCTTAAAGTATACAGTTCATTTACTTCTTTACAGAATATCACTTCTTCCTCCTTCCAAGGAGGAGAAAGAAGAGGAAAGGGAGGAGGACGGGGAAGGAGAAAGGAGATAGGTTTCCCTCGACCTCACATCTTCCTCAGTCTCAGTTTTCCTCCCTTCTCATCTGAGTTAAATATAATGTAGTATTCTATAGTTGGAGGAACTGGTCTTAATAACCAGTATTCTTGCTTCAGTATCTTTTTGTTTGCATGAAAAAAAAAACAATCTCTAGATAAAACATTGGTTTCCTTCATCAAATACCCAGCTAAAACAAAAAAGATAAGCCCGTAAATACTAATTTTGAATTTTGAAACATTTAAACATTCTGTCATTTATTCACTTAAATTTGTAACATATCTAATATTTGATAGCAAGAAATGCCTAATATTTGGTTCAAGTTCCCAAGAGAGTCACAATGTGGCAGAAGAGGTGGACATATTAAAAAACAACTAAAGGACACTTATTTGTGATAAAGCAGAGTTAGAGAAGAGAGTTCAGAGGAGGTAGAAGATGACTCCCCATAAGAGAAAAGCAAAAGACTTCAGACATGTTGATCTTTAAGTGATTCTCTACAAAAGAAAAATCCTAGGGGCTGGAGTGGTGGCTCAGCGGTTACAGTGCTTGTCTGGCACATGCAAGGATGTGGGTTCAAACCCCAGCACCACATACACAATGAAGTCTTGGAGTAACAAAAGCCACATGGAAAACTAAATAAAACTGATTTTATCTCTAACTATCCCTCTCTCTTTAAAAAAAAAAGAAAAAAGAAAAAAGAAAAAAGAAATCCTACATTCCCCATGCTCTTGGTGAACACACACTAAATAGGGCAACCACTATGGATAGAAAGATGGACAGAAAGCAGAGCCACACTTCTAGGGGTAAAGATCTATGACGTATGGAGAGAAATAACATAGAACAAAGGAAGGAGCTGTCAAACTATTTTCCACTGGGAAGCAAACAATGATTGAAAAAGAAAATGATTCCAGAACAGTTTTAAAACATAAGGCAAACAGTGAAAAAGAGGACATAATAGATCAAAAGAGGTCCATTTGCAAAAGAGTGACAGTGGGAAATGCCATGAGCTACTGGCACAAGCAGCACATTAGGAAGAACTGCACAGAGGAATAAGGCCTGCACCTTGCAGTTGTATGCTTAAAGCTGGAGTCTGCCCTTCATTCCAAAACTATACTTTGAAGGCGTGTAAAACTGAGATGATGCACTTGATTTGCACCTTCAAAAGATCAGTGTGGTCCCAACAACCCAAATGAAGGACTGGGATCTCATGACAAAAACCTGCACTTACAATGGTTCATCTGAATGTGCTTGGATATTAGCAAATAAAGATATATTTATTAAACACCTACCATATACAACAACAGAAGATTTAAATTACATTTAAAATTACAATTATCTATACATTCATAGTGATCATACATGCCTTAGTATATAATCAGGTAAATATATAAATCAAAAATTTAACAGAAAAGCAACAGATGCTTAAGACAAATAACTAAACATTTCAGAGAGGTTTCATTCAAATTTAATTTGAGATTTAAAGTTATAAACACTGTCTTAATGTAGAGTTTATAAAACCGTGAGTGAAGATGGTGTAATAAAATGCCAACTTTTAACTCCACTCACTTTAAGTTAAAACCAGTTTTCACAGATAGAAGAGTAGCAAAAAATCATCTTTAACTTTCTCTATGCTTCAAAACACCAAAAAAAGAAAAACCCCCAACTAATCCAATTCAAAGTTCCAACACTCAAAAATATGACAGTTCTCTGATTTGTAAACAGACCTAAATTTTACTGGTCATAAATCCATAAATAATCTCAGCAGGAAGAAAAATGACTAGAATATATCTTATTCAGAAATCAATTAGGACCAATAAGAATTAATTAAACAGGGTAATCTGAGGAGGTTCCTGCAGGGACAAGAGTGTCTAGAAATAAAACCACATCCTTTGCATTTTAACTTCAAATCTATTCTATAAATCATGCATTTAAAAAAAGAAGCACTATATTATTTGCAATTATTCTCTTATGTAAGGAAGTTATATGAAATCTTAGAATTTTTATAATAAAAACCAATACATAAGGCTAAGTCAAGGAGGATAATAATTAAAATTCCCATTTGACTATATTATATTAGATCAAATATCTTATATACTCAATGAAACTACAGAGTTGGGCATGTATTCTTTCTAAGACCAGTCTGCTATGAGAATAGCCTGTCTAGTGGGCAAGAAGAGAAGCTGGGAGAATCACAGGGAGGCTCTTAGTTGAGGTGGGAGATGGTAGGAGTGCTTGCTTCCAACATGTTTTCACATCATGATATAAACAAAATTTTAAGAGCCATATGGCACCTTGAGTAAGTGAAGAACGCTGGTGCAGTTCAAGACTAATTTATGGCCTGTGTTGTCCCAATATGAAACCTCTTAACACCTGTAATAAGCCTGCCAGGAACACTGGCTTGGACACACTGAGTGTGGATGTGAGGAATTGCCAGATCAGGGCAGGTGACATACACATAGGACATGGAGGAGAAAGAGCTCTTCACAACATACTGATCAAAGAAACCACAACATTATGCATTGCTATTTCATTGACTACAGAGTGTGTGCACAATGCCAGTACACACACACATATGTTCAACAGGACGCTCATCAAAATACCAGCAACCATCTCTGGAGAGAAAGGGGTTCTGGGTAACTATCACTTCTGCAATGATTCCATTCTTTTAACAAAGTTGCATTTGTTTAGTAAATGAGAGGTAGGCGTGTGTGTGTGTGTGTGTGTGTGTGTGTGTGTGTGTAAGCTTGAATAGTATTTTCCTCCTTCAAAATGAAATATGCCTTTTCAATCAAACTCTTGAGATGAGAAAAAAAGAAAAATTAGAAGTATATTTTAGAAGAATAACTCAGTGTGTTTTCAATTTTCATTCATTTATATGAAAATCATAAATCCTTAGGAAAGTACCATAAAAATACTATTTTTCTAGTAGTTCAAAGTTTAAGTTAAAACATGACCCTTCCCTTTTAATTTTAATGAAATTGAAAGAAGCAAAACAATATGACTTTCTTCTGTTACATACAAAGAATTTGTCCATATAACCCCTTTCCTTCTCTCTCTATAACATATATGTATACAAAGCAAGTGGATAACATGGGTATAATTTCATTTAAAAAGTTCTTAAAGCACATAGGCTCAATGAACAGTAGTTACCTTGAGGTTGGGTTTGTGTGGAAGGCATAGAGTGATACGAAAAAAGAGCTCCACTTTTTATTTTTTATATATATATATATATGGTAAAATAAAAAATAAAGTATAAAAATCTATATCTCAATTTTTATATATAGGTAACAATATATCACATATAATTTAGAAAATATTTTAGGCATACAGAATATAGTAATTTGCTGTGAATTATACTTTTGAACACGTCTTCCTTGAAAAATATTTGTTAAATTCCACTTTTCACTTTTAAAAAAGAGATTGGATGTTATTTTAAATGTCATATAATGTGCTTATGGCAGAGCAGTGACATAATCTGAATTATGATCTTAAGAGGCTTATGCTGAGGACTGTGAAGAGAAGTGGTTTCTGGGAGAGCAAATACCAAAAGCAGAGCCAATATTAAGGAGACCACTGCCATTCAACAGAAAGATGATGGTGTTACCTACAGGGATGGCTGAGGAAGTGGAGAAAATGGCCTTATCTCTGCTATGTCCGATACCTAGCGGAAAAAGTGCATGCAGTGTGCCCTCCGCAAACATGTCTCAGGTAAGAGGGAGAGGTGGAGGCCAGCCAACAGCAAGGATGGGTTCACTCCACTGCTTTCCTAATTCGAGTTGGAGGGTTAGAGCAGTCCTCTTGGAAATGCTTGTATAATGTCCATTGCTGTAAGCAGTTTCTGGTTCCCCTAAGATATTCAAGATTTATATAACCACCATTACAACAAATCTGGAAGCAAGTGAGGTGAAAATTATTTCAACACAAACTACTTTGTCAGTTCAATACCATTATTAAAGGATCCTGCCACTGAAATTTGAAATGCTGGACGATATTGGCAAAAGAATTGGAGCAGTGCTCCTCTAAAGGAACTTAAGAAATACTGCTTTAATAGTTCAACATTTAATGGTATAGTTCTGCACTCAAATCTCAGAAAAAAATTAGCCTAAATTACTAAACTGTTTTTGCATTCCCTCAGCTTTTCAATCTCTTTTTAGTTATAAGCTGAGGTTTCTACTTAGTATTTCATCCTGAGCCTGGATAGCAATAATTTCTTTTTCAGCTCTCTTGATCCATCACTCTGTCAAGTCTCTGAATTTAATTTTCTATTTTACCTGCCCAAATATAAATTCTATCTTGTCTTTATTTTTTTCTATATCAAACTCAGTGCTTAAAATAAAAATTTCAAAAACTGCTGCAATTTCTACTGAAAACTGTACCACTCATTGCTTTATTTATTCTGGCTCAGAGGATTAAAGATGAAAAGCTGGGAAATCAATATTCATACAGATTTTCCAATAGTTTACATGGATTTGAAATTTGAGGGTAATGTTTTTAGGTGGGAAGAATATTAAAAACAACAAATAGGGGCTGCAGCAGTAGCTCAGGGGTTACAGTGCTTGCCTGGCATGCATGAGGACCTGGGTTCAAACCCCAGCACCACATACACAACAAAGTGTGAGAGCAACAAAAGCCACATGAAAAAATTGATTCCCTCCCCCACCTAAAATACAAACAAAAATAACAATAACAATTAATTGTCAAAGTTAACCTTTAAAATATTTTAGTACATAATATATTTGAAATAGTACACTATAAATATCTGACAGATTTATTTTTATTATTCCTTCATTACAAATTATCAAGATGCTTAATAAAAATAAAAAAACACCTAGCCACAAGTACATAGTTATAGAAGGGCAGAAGGGCAGGAACAGCAGGTGCAAAACTTCTTAATATACAGCACAACTAGCCAATAAAACTACTTGCCACAAAGGAAATGTTCTGTATCCATCCTACAAGACAGTCCCCAGACAAAGCCTGTGGGTACTGAGCATCTGACATATGCTTAGTGTGAGTGAAGAGATGAATTCTTAATTTAATTTAATTTAAATAAAATTAAATTTAAATAATCACATCAGGCTAGTGGGTATCTCATTGAAAAGAAGGCCTCTGAAATATGAATTTTATCAATTTTGTGCAACATTTAGGAGATATATTACTGATTATGAAATCATAGATTTAAAAAGTAACTGGTATGTCACCACAAATATCTTTATAAAAATAATATAAATTCCCTCAGAGACAAGTATATACATTCTATTCTTAAGGTCAGCTTCAAGTTGAGCCATTAAATGGTGGACTAATTATTTCATGGCATCATCAAGAGTGATGTGACTAAGTCTAGAATCCAATACCAGGAGTTACTCAGCCTGAAAAAACTCTCCTCACATGCAAATTATGGAACAAATCAAGTATGCTTTATGGAGATCAAGCAATGCTGAATGGCTTGCCATTACAATCAAATACTACTTCCCAGGTTTGGATTTCATCCCAATTTTCTGGATGACAAATTAAACAGCATGGTGAAAATTATACTGCTACTCAAAATTGTTAATATACCGATTTTATGTCCAGTTTCCAACATGTTTTCTCCCCAGATTCAAACACTGTGAGGCAAACTTAAGATTAAATTACTGAATCCAAACAACTTCATGGCAGTGAAAATGTATTATAAATTATATTACTTTAAAAGAGGATATTTATCTTAAAGGAATCAGATTGAAAGTTTTAATTTAAAATACAAACCCTGATCCTAAGCTATTTCCCGAGTGAGTGGTTCTGAAGTGTGTTAGACTCCCCACATGCAAGAACAGAGTACTAAATTCCCGAAGAAAATAGAGTATTTACTTGTTTAACTTATCTTTAATAGTTAATTCCTAAACTAGACCAACTTATTGTTTTAAGGAGGGGGTTAAGAAACAAAGAAGGAACGAGAGAGGGATAGGAAATGATATGTCATTTTCCCCAGAATCAACTTTAAAAGGTGCTTTAAAAAAGAAAGTGGTGGTTACAGCGCTTGCCTGGCATGCTCAAGTACACGAGTTCAAACCCTGGCACCAGGTACACAATGAAGTCTTGGAGCACTGAGGGCCACATGAAAAACTAGATAAAATAGATTCCCCTCACTGTCCCTCTTAAAAAAGAAGAAGAAACAAAAAAGGAGGAGGAGGAGGAGGAGGAGAGGAGGAAGAGGAGGAAATTAGTTTAAGACTAGAAACTCAAAACCAAACAAATCTATATAATAACACTAATGTAAAGCATTTATGTCAAAGTCTACTTTATGAAATTGATTTTTTTAATTATTTTTTTAAATAAGTGGCTATTACTACTTCTTTCCAAGAATTTGGAGTTGAGTCCAAAATCAAGAGGGATAAAATGTTCTACGTACTTTACATTCTAGATAATTCATAAAGGACTCAGCCAATCTTCCTTCGGTGTTGGCTGAAAAGTGGCAGACCCTGCCCTACTACAGCCCACCATCAGGAGACACCCGGATCTGAAGAGAGCCTCAAAGGCAAGTGAAAGATGAACAGTATTGACAGTGACAGGCTTCCTTCCATCCCTGAAACAAGGGAAGCAGACACTTCACCCACAGGAACCTTCCCAGGGTCAAATCGAAAAAGGATTTAAAAGAATAGCTCAGCAGGATTGGGGTGCCTGTCTGAAGGGAAGGCAAGCATCTTGCTACCAGATAAATACTTTATGACAAGGTTCTTGGGAGATCAAATGCACAGATAAAATGTAGCAAATTAATTAGGAGACAATATGTTTTGAGTATTTATCACTTTGTTTCCAGTATAATCTTTCTGATTACTCAGCAATAACTGCATTAACATCAAGATCAAAGCTGCCTCAACATTTACCAGCCATTTCTCATGAGCCAAAACAAGCCAGCCTAGTGGATGGGAGTTTCCCTGCTGTCCTGAGTACACAGAGGAGGTTCATTGGTCTCCTCCTGAAAAAGCACCCTTGTACAAGTGAAACTAGGCTTCTCAGCTTGCTCAGGCAGCATCCAAGTGAGAGGCCCCTTCTGTTGGAAAAGTCACAGGAGTGGATAACTTTGGTCCAGAAGAAGCACTCCTGCATCTTTCCAATGGGGTCCTTGAGGTGATACTGGGTGCTGGTGTGAAGAATAACATGCCAAATAAACATCCCATTGTCTACGGGAATACACCAACCACACCATAAATGGAATTTTGTAGCTAAAAAGCTACAAAAGTCAAAGCAAGGTCCAAGGATCCTGCCCACACATGATCCAGCTAAGGAAGAAGACTCCTGACTCCTTCCTGTTGGTTTTCAAACCCAGTTGTGGGTAGGAGAAGACAGGAGAAACAGCTGTGTGTATACTGAGTCCTCTCCTTTTGCAGTCAAGCTGCAAGTCCAGACAAGAGTTTCAGGGAATGCAAAATAAGAGGATGAAGACTTAAATTGAACAGAACTAAATTTTAATCACCCAAGATGAGCCAAAAGTATGGAATCAGACTAAAAGGTTCTTAAGAACCAGGAAAGACTGAATTGGGTAAGCATAATTGAAAATAATTGCTGGTGTTAGGGAGAGAGGTGATATCCTTCCTAATTTGAAATACCCGAAGAAACCAGTAAAATATATGTTGAAGGTATTAGTATTTAGAATATTGTGCTCAGTGTACCATGGCTAACAAGATCATTTTGAATAAGCAAAGATAAGGTATTTTAAAGTAAACAGCTTCCCATTTTGAATACTGATATCATGCAAATGGTGGCATAAATCCTGCTATTTCCCTGGGGGTATTTTTTCATCATTGATTTATATCAAAAGCAAAAAGCTACAAAGTGTTCGAAATAAGCAAGTCATCATCATTAAGAATAGTAACACTACAGTTAATTTAGATAGGTCTTTATACGTTACAAAGTATTTAATGTGAATTATTTCCTTTGAATTTCACAAAAGACTTGCCAGATAGGTAGAAGAGACATTAACAGCTACATCTTCTAAATACTAAAAAAGAATATGAGAGAAATTTGACATGCCCACTTCAAAGCCAAAGTTTGAACATCCCTGAAGTCCTATACAATCAATTTTCCAATATGCCTTGTTTTACTATTATAAGTACTGTGGACAATATGCACACATCCTGCTGGGTAAAACAATTTTTATAACTTAAACTTTTAATTTTTAGGAAATCAAATGTAAACATAAGCAAATCATTATTTTGTTATTCATATATTAAACACGGAGAAAAGGTGACCACGTACTAGAAACTATCCAATTGTTTTAAAATATTAGTTTGGTCATCTGTGACCAGCTCTGTCAGGCTATTACTGCTGATGAAGACACAGCAGCAAAGAGAAATTTCGTTCCCAAGGTGATGCAGACAGTAAGTGGCAGTACCAGAATTCAAACCCAGATAAAAGTCTGGTGCCACAGTCCCTGCCCTTCAGCACTACATTCACTGTGCAACGTCAAACGTACACAAATTCTTCAATGTAATTACCTTTGGATACTACAAATTTAAACTTGAAGGTATAGTTTAATCTTTAAGATGGTACAGAATTTAAATCCTTCAGATGGTATTTTAGAGACATTAAAACATTTAAATTGGCATATACTACCATCTTAATGTTTCCATCCCTTCAACATTCTCATGCTAAAATTATAAACTCTGAGGTTATAAGGAGGTAGGGGCCTTTGGCAGGTGATTAGGTCATGAACACTCCATGGGATCATGGGATCATACAAAAGAGGCCTCACAGAGACCTTCCCGACTCTGCCACATGAGAACAAAGAGAGAAGGTGCTAGGACCCGGAACAAGGGCCTCACCAGACACCGAAATCTCTCAGCACCTTGATTTTGTACTTCAGACCTTCCATGATCATAAGAAATTTCTGTTGTTTATAAGTTACCTAGTTCATATTTTGTTACAGCAGCCTGAAGGGATTGAGATAGAAAAAAGAAAAAAGAATTTTCTTCCTTGAAAGGGTGGTAGCAGGTTGTAGAAACAGAACAAAAATAAAGCAAGGCTGAAAGTGCAGACAGAGGTAGGCTCTGATGTTAGAGAAGGACACAAACATGTATTTATCTGAGTTATGAAGAATATTAGTATATGCTGCACAGTGCTTGTTACTACCAAAGACCTAAAAAAAAAAGTCCAATGTCTGCTTGTCTTTGCTTTCCAGTGGTCAGGCAGTAATTGAGGGCTTAGGTAAATCGGTGAGTCAGGACCAAATTGTAATCCTGGTCATGCTCTTTACAGCTTTGTAATCACTAATCTCTTTCTCTATGAAATTTAGTTATTGGACCATAACAGCTCAGACCTTTCCTAGAATCACGACTTAACATCACCTCCACTAAAAGCAACATATTCCCCAAAACATATATATTGTCTTGTGGATATGTGTTATGTATTGATAACACATCCACGGACATAAAATGCCAAAGGATCTAATTTAAGAAAGGCCTACCAGATGCCAGAAACAAAACAAACTTCAGCAAAGCATTCAGTTAGGAAAGGTTTATTATATACTTCTTGAAACAATGTTTCCAAGCTGGCTCACCCAACAGAACTTGCAGGTGGAATAAGTAAACACACAAAATTAAAGTGAGATGTGAAAGAATATAAAAGCGACTACTTTCTGGAGGAAAAAAAAATGCTAAGCAATATGGATGAACATAATCTTACTTTGTTATAGAAACAATCAAATATCACTATAAAACATTTTACTATTTATTTTGACATTGAATGTTAGTAATCTTATAAAAATCTTACAAAATCATATAGCTAATTAAATGCTAATTTTGACATTTCAGTTTTTATAAATAGGCAAAACCAGAAATACACACATATTAATGTACACTCAGAAATTAAGAAATCAGCATTAGTGTTGAGTCAGTATGAAGCAAATGGAAGAGGGGGAAGCCCGTGATTCATCCACCAGTCATAAATATGCTTACGAACAGGCAAAAGTGTAACACGATTCTTTACCCAGAAGAGAAATCCCTAGGCAAGTCAATAAAGCATGGATTATGTTATGCCTTCTCCTTTATCTCTTTCTTATTATTTACTTCAGCAAAACCTGTAGATGTTATATCATTAAAACTGATACTCAGGGAGGTGGGTGTCTCTTCCTTATTTTTGCTGTTCATGTTCATAATAAAAATGTAAATAAAACGCACACATATATATGTGAAACATACAAATAAAAAGTAGCTCTGCTTATAAAACGCAATGAGCAGAAGATATTATTCTAAAGTAATTAAAACTTCAGAAATCTCAAATCACTCATCCCAGGGCTTAGAACCAATGTCTGGGTGTTCTTATTCGTGTTCCTTGCACAAAGCTATTACTAACCACCCATCCAGGCAACACATCTCCAACCAAACTTAAACATGATGGGCAACATGAGAAGGAAAAAGAAATTGCTACTATTTATTGCACATTTATCTGCCAAACAATGCCTTAGGCACTTCTGTATAAACTGGAGCACAGACACAATAAGTAAGTTGTACAAGGAAAGATAGGAAGTGAGTCTGGTGGGATTTCATTATAACTAGACTTGATCCTAAATCCCATGATCTTTAAAACCTTGTTAACTCTTCCTCCAATATTTGGCTATTATTAACAATTCATAAAACAGCTTCCTCAGAAAAGTTTATACAAAGTAATTGACAAAGCAAACCACAGAGTCCACAATTAATAGTAAGAACATACCCTTGTCTCCAGTTCCGGAACTGTGGTTATAGACATTCCAATAAATATCAAGTATTTATGTTAATTATTATCTTAAGTATTCCCAGAATAATACTAGTTAGAAAACAAAAACTTTGCATCAAAATTGTCAATAGGAATAGACTAAGTCCAAAGAGAATATTTCTAAAACAGAAAATCTAGTGATTTGTGTTAGTAAAAGCATGAACAAAAGAACTGAATAAAAGAATCTGTTTATCATTTTAACTATAGTGCTAATGGATCATTCTTATTTCCTTGTGATTATAAACAATGTACAGTTCAGTCATAATGTATACTGAACCATCATAAAACCACCAGCATTATATTTTAACAGAAAAAAAATCTATTACCTCATAGAACAGTGGGGAAAACTGGATAGTACTGGCAAGGAAGACCGGAATGGAATCACTCAGTTGTTATGAAATAATTATTATGTCAAAGAAACAGTGCCTTTCCCATTCATATGCCCCAGAGGTGTGTGATTATCTCATAATCATTGCTATTCTCCAGAGAAACACATTTTGCTACATGATCTAATTTTTTAAAAATGAAAGACGTATTACCAGAGGTGCTTGTTAAATTGATGATAATGATTTAAATTAACCCACATTTGTCACAAAATTCCAAGGGTCATCCATTATTGAGCAAGAAAAGACTTATTTTCTACATGAGTAGAAACATAAAATGCAAAGAAAGTGAGAGAACCATTAATAAAAGTTTATATAAAAGAAGACAAAACTAATAGAAAAGCTTGTGATTTTAGCTTTTTTTTTGGGAATGGAGTCCATATTCAAGTAGACAGAGCAACAAAGACCATCAAAAAGAACAAAACAGTTCACTGTGCCCCAGTGAACAGCAAAATTATTTTTGACAATTCATTTATTTTATAATCTCTAAAACAATGGTTCTCACTAAATTACTATTAAATAACCTGATCAAGTAAGTTTAAATCAGTCCTCTATCAGGAGTACTAAGTAGCCCTTATAAATGACTATCTAAAGTAAAACAGTTTCAATATGTCAAACCCATTTTACTATTTTACTCTTTGCAACCTATATTCTACTAAGATTTTAAAAAATAATCAATAAGTCAACCAATAGACGCAGATGATTCAATATATTTCACTGAAAGATACAAGTTTCTTTTTTCCACCTTGGTAGGAAGAAGGGGACTGTATACTTAATACTCCTGAAGAAATAATCATTAGTCATCATTTGGTTCCCACCCATACTACGTAAATGTGAACTCTTAATGACAATGACTTGAAACTGTACATCTATTATGTGATTTTCTTCAATCATTCCCTGTACTATTACCCTTATCAAAATAAACTATTCAGATGAAATAATATGCAATAAACTATCACTGTGATGTCACTTGCAGAAAGAGAGACGCCATCAATCAGTAACATCCTTGTCAAGTAAAATCAGAAGGGAGAGAACAACCTGGTATTAAGCATCTCATATCTCACATGCTTAGGGCTAATTACTTCCAGCAGAGGCCCAGACCACATGAGTTTATTCTCTTCAATAAAATAAAGGCAGTTTAACAAAATGACCTCTAAAATTCTGGAGTTTATCAATCTTATAAGAAAAGGGAATTGGTATCTAATTGTTCTACAAAACTATAACTACTTGATTCATTAAGTTCATTAATATCTCCATTATGAAGAACTAACTAGCCTAATCATGCACCAACTAATACAGGCAAATGGGGCACACCTATCAGTATTAAGAAAAACTAAATTTCCAGATAAACATACAAAAACAATTCTGAGGTTATTTATGAGTAGTTATAAAACTAACAATGTCCTGTACAGGTAAATATCCGTGAAACAAAAATCATTAAATAATATAAATCAAGAATACACAAGTAATGATAATAAGGACTCAGGGAGAGCTTTTAATTTTATCACAAATTTTGTGCCCAGCACTATGGAAAGCAACATGAAAAAGACAGATTAATGGTGGTATATATGGTTCCAGTCCTCAGTAGAAGAAAAATCTTCTAAAAAGCATCTGTCTGGGGGCTGGAGCTGTGTCTCGGTGGTTATAGCACTTGCCTGTCATGTGCAAGCAAGTACACGGGTTCAAACCCTAGCACCCACGTACACGACTAAGTGTCAGAGCAACGAATGCCATGTGAAAAACTCAAAGTGTAATATCATACAATCTAATACATTTTTAGAGATGTTTTGGGAAGGGGAGGGGAGGGGAGGGATAAGGGTGGGTAATTGGGGAGGGATGCTCTTGGGGGTATATCTAATTTTCAGAATACACACACACACACACATATATAATTTCGTTAGAAGATTGTGTGATAGTCCAACAAATAAATTTCTGAATAAAAAATTTAAAAATAATTTTTAAAAATTATTAATTTTCCAAAAATAAATTGATTCTCACTGTCCAGAAAGCAAGCAAGCAAGCAAGCAAGCATGCATGCATCTATCTGGGGTTGGAGCTGTGGCTCAGCAGTTATGGCATTTGCCTGCCATGCACAAGGACACATATTCAAACCCCAGCACTACATATGCAACTAAATAATGGAGCATAGAAAGCCACATGAAAAACTAAATAAAATTGATTCTTTCTTTCTCTCAATGTCCCTCTCTCTATCTTTAAAAAAACCCCATCTATCTCTGAAGTGTCAGGCAGTCTATGGGCATTTTCAATCCCAACAGTCAGGAGAGAACAGTAATGTAAGGATGGTTACAACAATTTTATCCGAGACATTATAAATCTATTTGCATAAACCCGCTGAAAGGAAGAGGAGAGATTGCTGGATAAAACTAGGGAGGCTTAAAAGGTTACGCATGGATTTACAGGAAGGAAAAAAAAAAAGTTATGATTGGAGAGGCCCAAGAATCTGGAAAATGATTTGATTTCTCATAAGTAAAGTGTTTAAAGTAAATTTGTTCAGCAGCAGTTTGCAGAATGCTCTAACTGGGTCTACTAATGGCCAGGGAGTACATACAGGAATCCAGGGAATGATGAGAACAGAGAGGGTTCCCTGAGTATGAAACAAATTATAGGGATAACATAAAACTCAGGAGCTGATTTTAATATGGAAAAAGGTGGAGAGGTTCAACTTGTGATGAAGATTGAGTTAATTCTAGCTACGAACTTTTCATTCATGAAGATTCTCTGAATGATTCTGTCACAGACATATGGAAGTTGGAACATAGCCAGAGCGTAAGAGTAAGTGTAAATAGTTCATGTACACACTACAAATGGCTCATGTGGATGAGGCAATTGTATAGAAGTTCAACGCCAGCAGCAACATGGGAAGATTCCATACCATGGAAACAAAACCAAGCAGTCATTTTTTTAAAAATGCCACTATAATTAGGTAAAATCTTTACCTAATAAATAAAATAAAAAAATCTTTATTTTTATTTTATTATTTATTTATTTATTTATTTTACTGCCCATATAGGTCCTAGGGATAAGAACTGGGTTTCCTAAAATCACAGACATAGTCTGTGGAAGGCAATATATTCTCCAAAAGCAAGATCCCTTGTTTCATATGCTACAGTCTCTCCATGTGGTAAAACTAAATCAATTTAACATTCTCTGTGTTTAGAAGAGTTTTTAAACCAATTAAATTAACCTTCCCTTCTGCTGACTGTACCTGCTATTCAACTATCATTCGCCAGTAACAGGCAGCTCTCACTTTGTGGCCATAATGGTTTCTTGAAAACCATGTCATAAAACACATAGTTGCAAAGCAGATTATGCATTCTCAGACTAATGTTATAATCTGGGTAGAGTTTTTTATATCAATAAATGATAAAAATGCAGACATATATAATCATACACAAATATCATTTTAAATAGTAAAAATATAAGTCATCTAGGATTTTTTGCAGAGGAAATCTTAGCATCTAAAAGTGCAACATCACATTCTTTGAAAATGAGAAGGATGACACTGTTTAAATCTTACTCTAAATGTTTTAATATGCTATAGACAGAATTAGAACTTTGAGTTCTGGTGATTCAGAGATCAAAGTATTTTAAATTCCATTATACATCACTACACTCGTCACCAACCTTACAAAGCTGCATATAGTACCATAATTAGTACACATTAATTACAGAAGGGGAACTAATGTACTATAAACATTTTCTACATGGATGATGCATTTTCACTATATCCATTTCTGAAAATTTTCCATGTACCATATAGATGTTAGATGTTAGAAATAGAGGGCTGGGGCAGTGGCTTGGTGGTTGTGGCACTCGCCTGGCAAGCGTGAGTCCATGGGTTCAAGCCCCAGCATCAAGTACACAATAGAGTGTTGGAGCAACAAAGGCCACATGAAAAACTAAATAAAAAATGATTCTTTCTCTCAGTCTCTCTCAATTAAAAAACAAGAAATATTAGAAAGATCATTTGCACATGAGTTTTGGAGACTGTAACACTATCCAGCATCATACAGTCTTTTTTTTTTTTTTTAAGAGAAAAGGACAGTGAGAGAAAAAGAGAGAATGAATCTTATTTAGTTTTTCATGTGGCTTCCATTGCTCTGATACCTCATTGTGTACGTAGTCCCGGGGTTTGAACTCACATCCTCACACATCCAAAGCAAGCACCTTAGCCACTGAGCCACCGCTTCAGCCCCACATCATATAGTCTTAATAATGTATTCTTGGAGTTATTGTACTACTATTTATTTACATTTCTAGCAGTCCTGAGAGCTCTCTCCCACTGAGGTACATCCTCAGTCCTTCAACTTTTAGTTCAAGAAAGGGTCCTGCTAAGTTGCTAAGACCTGCCTAGAACATGCAGTGCTCCTGCCTCAGACCTTGTGTAGCTGGAATTACAGGTGTGTACCATGGCATCCAGCTGGAACTATTGCAGGTGATGCACTTTTCTTCAAAATGCTACTCAAGAGAATTTTAATTGTTTCTCAGCCCAAAAGTAGAAATAAAATCATCTCAGGAATTACTCTGTTTAAATGTAGCCAGCACAGAATCTTGTCATAGAGGAATCAGTGTGATAACCAGACATCAATAAACCAAGATTCCAACTCCTGCTTTGTTTTTTTGAGCTGCAGATATGCTATGTAAAAGGAGAGGGCAGGACTGGGTAGCTAAGGTCTTTTTTTATCCTCAAGTGCTATGATTCTGACTTCAATTGTCACCTTACAGCAAGTAAGATTTGCTTTATTCAGATCTTTAACATAGGGAGCAGCCTTGAAGGAATAAAAAGGATAGACAAAAGGCTGCATGAGTTCTGCAGTCTATTTAGGGAGGGAATAGAGGCTGAGACACTCTGCCTTGATAATAGTGAGAGAAACACAAACCTCAGAAACAGTCTTCTGAAGTCAATCCAAGGTAACGGAGATGGCTGGCAGTGGACCAGGTGCTGAAGTAGCCACAGCGGTTGCCAAGTCAAAAGCAAAGAAAACATGGTACCCAACTGCCCCAGTCAGAGTAGTGATTACCAGTTAAGTGCATTAAGCTCTGACAAGGATGGAGAGGGGACTGACCAGGTGTCCACACTGTCCATGTGGTCCTCCCTCGTTCTGAAACAAATCAAGATGAAAGCACCACAGGGAGGTTGAGAGCAGATGATTTCATTCACCTCCAACCTGTTATCAGCTTTGTAAGAGCTGTAGCTGGAAAATGGCTGATAAAACCAATGTACTAATCTCCCCTGCTATGCTTTGATCCAGTTTTCTGGCAGAAGCAGCTATTAACTACTCAAAAAAAGAAAGGTCTGATCAGGTGCAAATCCCTATGGGCACCCTGGCCTAAGCTCAGAAGGCCCCCTCCTCGATCAAAGTTTAAAGCATTCACAAAATGCTAACCCACTAGTGTTCTCAACTTTGAAGGAATTATTACTAAGGCCTGGCTAACTGTGATTATAATAAGACCTCTGGTTCTCTTCCAAGACTACGATGCATAATCTTTGGCCTACGTTTGAGTCCTTCCCACATTTGATGGGATTATTCGCTTCATTTGGAATTGTTGAAACAAATGCACTTAAAATTAATCTCAAACTAAAAGGCTTTTGATGGTTATCAGTAAAACAAAAAGTATTATATTAATAGTATTTAATATAATAGCAATTCAGTGTCCATAAAGCAAGAGTCCCAATATCAACTATAATGAAGTTTTACAAATGTTATAATGGATTTATCCACCTAAGAACTAGTCATTAAAACATATGTCAAAAACAATAAACAATGAATTTCTTTTTAGCATGAGGTTAAAAAAAAATCGACTGTACACAGAAAGCAGTGGTACTTAATTTTTCAGAAGTTCTAGAACCCACTCTACAGAAACCAACATTCCTCTTCCAAAATGAATCCATTTTTTAGAATTAAGTTTACAAATCTTTGAATTGCCAAAAGAAAGATTATGAGCCTGGACTGCTAAAAGTCCTTCAAACTGACAATCTAAATTACAACATTTTCTGCCATATAATCACTTTAAGATTGAGCTTCAGACCAAAGCACATCTAGATGTCATAGACCATCTACCCTTCTACTTAGGATACAAGAATGTCTAGGTTTATCTCCCTTAAGTATATTCATGGACTCTTCTGTTTAGAAGCATTCCAGGGAGAAATATGAGGAATCCTAGGTAATGCAGAAGTAAGAAAACTTACAAAACATCTCAAAAGAAGTACAAAAACAAAATAATTGCTCTGCAAGTAAGAGCAATTATGGTGAAATTATAACCCATTTCCCCAAAAGTATGCATGTAGAGATAACCCAAGGTCCCTTTTACATTATAATATATTCGGTTGAATTTATTACAGCAAGAGTAAAAAAATAACAAAAAACACTGGACTAACAGCACTCAAAGGTCAAAATTTCATTATACAAATTTTCCTTCATCAAAATTTGTATACATTCTTTTACAATAAGATATAGATAGTGGCCAATAGTATAGCAAGTTGAAATAAAAACCCACTACTTGTGTTCTTATTCTATATTCAATGTGTTCTATTACTGTTACTTCTGTATTTGTTCCCTTGTTTCTCATTGACATTTTCTAAACCTTAAGATGGTTATCTATTTATGCTTGTTGACTGTACAGATTTTTTTTGTTGTTGTTGTTTTTTATAAACAACAGGCAAATACCTTAATGCTACATAGAAAGAGTAAAGATAGCTTTCAAAGGCCTATACAGCAGGATTTTCACTTACGGATATTGGGCTGTAGAGAAAAAAATATTTGGTTGATTGGCAAAAGGGGTACAATTTAATTTTAAGAATGGTTACAATAAGGAAGGACTGAAAGGGTAAAAACACTGGAGTTAAAAGTTGTATTAGTCATTGGTAATAAGGATTAGACAACACTATTTCAAGTTATACAAGGAATGATTATGGTCCCAATACCATCTGAGTGTTCTGGAATCACAATGGACTGTACTAACAGAAGTCAGCATCATTCAAAGAAAATGGGACTGGTTGCCAAGAGACATGACTTAAAGTCTCACTTTGTCATTCAGTAAGCATGTAACATCACATAAGTGGAAATTTTTTTTTTCAGAACTACAATTATTTTCATCCATAGTATGACAAGGCTGGACAAAAATGCTTTTAAGGACTATTCCAGAATTAAAATTTCATGAAATCCAAAAGATAATTTGTTGTATTTGATGAATTAGGTGAAATCTTTATTTCATTCAAATTTTAATCTTACATTTTTTCACATGATACATTCTTTGTTTTTATTTTTTTGTACAAATAAAGTCATAACCTAACTAAACCTCTAAAATGGGGTACTGTATATGAACCAGGCCTACTCTGTAGAATTCATAAATGAGATGATATATGTAAAACTTGTTTTAAATTTTCTGTGTACATATAATATTAAATATTGAATTAAATATTACATTACCATTTAAATTATTTGTTAAAATAGGTAAGCATCAATATACTAAATTATTCAAAAAATAAGAACATAGGATTCTGCTTGAGGCAACTCATATAAAGTTTTATGACATTCATAAGTAATTTAAGTATGAATTTATTTGTGTCTACTAAAAGGATTTACCAAGACACCTTATTTAAGAAAGCAGAAATATTATCTTTGACCACAGAAGTTGAAAAGAAAACAAATTCATATTTAGATTCTGACTCCACTGTAGAATAAAAAACTAATGATGTTGAAAGGATATACTGACCACAAAAAAAATTTTTCATAAGTGGAAAAAAGGAGAGAAAAAAATGAAAATGAAGACATCAATCAGAGCCAGGAATAAAGATCAAATATTTTTACCATAAACATTTATACACTTCTAAGGAAGTGGCTCCCAGTATAAATTGATTCAGTAAAGCCACTCTGTCGGGAGGCAAATTGGTACGTTCCTTGTGCCGGTCTCTGCAGATCTGGTTTGGGGTTAGATCTTATGTAATACAGAAACACAGAGGAAGGAAAGGATGCATACTTTGAAACATTCTTCCCCAGATACTGCTTCTTTTAGGTACAGGCACAATGATTCAATATTGCTCCTGAAAAAAGATATACAGCTTGAAACTATTCAATAATCCCATTTACATGCAGATTCAGATATTTTAAAGAATTTCTAAGTGTTAAGAAATTATGTATATAAATTTTATATAATCTAAATGTTGAGGATTCAATTCCATGGCTAAAAGGTTGTCTCCTTTGTTGCAGACATCAACAGAGATTTCTTTAGAAAAAAGTTTTTCTAAATCTTTTCTAATCAACCTGATGCCTCCAGAGTCTTTTCCTTACATCCATGCATACCAGTGTCAGTATTTCAGCTTCACCTAATGTGAAAATAGATTTCTACTCAAGTACATAAAGAAAGTGATTCAATAAAACACACATTCAATGTTTAACTTAGAAGTAAGCTTCATAAAAAGTACCTCTGAAGTATAAACCAAGGTAATTCACTGAACAGGTCTTTTCAATAGAAGAGTCATATTAAAAATTCGCCAGAGAAAAGAACACAGTTGTATGAGCAGTTGTCAACTTATGTCACTTTTTGATTAAGATAACAAACTACACAACTGTCACATAAAAAGTGATTGTATTTTGTTCTCTGCTGGGAATAGGCATGCAAGAGTTCTATCAAATTGCTGAGAATCAGGTTAAAGAGAAGAGAGGTCAGAACACAACCACATGTTGGTCTAATGAAATGTGTGACCTGCTCTTCAAAACAATATTCTTGCTGACCCTGCCTCTCAAAATTGTCATGATAAAGACAGATTCTGAAAGGAGATCAATAGTTGGGTGGGGGTGTATGTTGAGCTTGGGCAGCCTAGCTCATGACTGACTTCTGACCAAAGGAGTAAAGGTTGGGGAAAGGACACACATTCATTTCTGTGGTTAGAAAAACATTCTAGCATATTTATGAATCAATTTCAGCCATTGTCAGTCTCCTAGTTCAAACAAGCAACATCCTAAAACAGGGAGAAAACTTGCACAAGGACCTGGTCCCTCTCTGGAACACAAAATTATTGTTTGAATGATTGGCAGAATGATCTAAGGAATTATTAGCTAATAGGATAATTAAAATGAATAAGATATGAGAACATGGGGACAAATACAGTCTCAGCGCTTTAAAAACAAACTGGGTTTAAAACACACACACACTAGTGCTTTCAAATTACCAGTAAAATTCTATTGTTTTTTTTTAAATGAAGAGTTTCTGTGTGTTTTCAAAGAAAGGCTAGAAGTACCAGAATAATAGTAAATGAAATGCTGCAGTTCTTAATTTGTCTATATTTTAATGAAGAATCAGGCTTATCCCTTGCCCCCCTCTTATTGGCAAGATGCAGAAACGAGAGAGGGATAATGACGTTGAATGTTACTTTATAATTAGTCTACCCTCTGTATTGAAAGAAGGTTTGATTAATGCCTTGTTATCAATCCAGCAAGAGCCTTCCAGCATAAGGCCACAGGGCTGAATCATTAGCTTTAATTTATTTATTATTATCATTATTAAATAGTTGAGAGAATAAAATTAGCTAATACTTACCAAACACAAGTAAGACAATGAAGAATATCTACAGCACTAGGTGAAAAAATTATTATAAAAAAATCTTAGGCTATAATGATGTAAAATCTAGGAAAATAAAATTTATTACGAACAATGTACAACCTCAGCTCTAACACAAACCTCCTGATTTCTCAGGTCAGTGCTCTTATTACACTTCAACACATTCATACATGAAAAGAGTGGAGCCTTCTTATCATTATCAAGAAGGATCCAGGAAGGAATCCTGAGCAAATAGGGCAGGGATGGCGGTAGAATCAGGACTGGTTTGATCCGGACTTCAGACCACAAAGGGCTGTATGTTTATCTTTCCCAATTGGTCATTAATCATCCTATGCATTTACTTAGACTAGAAGTAGCTCATACCCTGAGCCAGGGTATAAGGGAGCTAGAAGTGGAACCAATCCAGGGGGAACAAGTCTCACAAATTTCTACTGAGGATAAATTTAAAAAGAGGAAGAGAGAGGGACAGGGAGAGAGACACACTTGGAAAATTTTTTTCAGTGCTTAAAATTGTTCTTTGAATGTAGTCTAGACTGATTCTAATTAACAACAAAAAAATAATATAAATCAGATCCTAGATTAAGAAAAATAGAAAGATATTGATTTGTGATGTCTGAGAAAATGAAAAAGCAACAGGTACTGCAGCATTAGACACCTTTAATTAAAAACACAAAGTAAATGGACTCATTCCCCAATGAATGGCTTTCCTTAGCAGACTACAAAATTGCTTATCAGTTAAATCTGTTAGTGCAACAGCCATTTTGATAGGGATCAATGCAGTTAGAAGCCAAGTAGATATATATTCTAGCAGTAAACCAAAGAGCTATTTGTTTCCTTTTTTTTTTTAATTGAAACCATTGGAAGACGGACTCTGACCAAGTGTCTTTTGAAACGTTATTTCAGATAGTCAGGCACTGAGGGAAATGCAAACTGTAGCCCCAAAGTGACCTTAAAATATTTAATTTTTAAAAAATAGTTACACAATTTCCGCTGCTCTTACCCCACTCCCAACTTTAGTGATGTGAGAAGAGCCTAGAAAAGTCAATCATTTGTCAGTAAAGGCTTTAGTAATTACTAACTTACTAGAGGAGACCCATTGACAGACGGAGAGAGAAAAAAGGGATGGGAAGAGGGAGAGAGAGGGGACTACACAAAGATTTTGCTTCCTTTATTAGTAGTAACATTAAAAAACATCATTCAAAATGTATGACCCATATCAAGGTTTTTTTTTTTTTTAAGAGAGAGGGACAGCGAGAGAGGGAAAGAGAGAGAGAATCAATTTTATTTATTTTTTCATCTAGTTTTTGTTTGTGTACATGGTGCTGGGTTTTGAACCTGCATCCGTGCACATGCCAGGCAAGCACTGTAACCACTGAGCCACTGCTCTAGCCCTAGATATCAAGGCTTTTTTAAAAAAAATTAACCTCATTTCTATTTCTTACATGTTAAAAAAATAGCTTTATACTACTATATTTTTTTATCAGATATAATATTTCCTCCAGTCCCCGATTTAAACCTCCCTGACAGCCTTTAGCAGGTTTCTTGGTAACCAACTCTCCTGGGCCAGGGTCTCATCTCAGCCTGGAGGATTAGGGGAGGGTTCCCCATGATCATCCCTGGGGCTGACAGTACAATCACCGCCAGCAAGTAGCTTCTAAAAAGCAGGGAATACATTTTAAGACACTTCCTATTCAATCTTAGAAACAAGAAAATTATCACTTTCCTTCTCCTTATTGTGAATATCTGTCAGGGAATTTTATCAAAGAAGAAAATAATATTACCTAATGAAACAGAAACTTAGAAAGTAACAGGGCAGCATAATACTCAGGAAGCAATTTAAAAATACAGCTAATTAGTATCCATTCTGAGTTCCAAAGTCATCATTGGAGAATGAAAGTCTAGAGAAATAATAAAGAATATGTTTTTAAAAGCATGTAAAATGTAAGCAAAAAACATGGATACAATAAGTGAGTGAACTATAAAAATTTCTTCAGCATGCTTCATAGTCTTTGAAAATTATGATATCAAAGACAATGTCACAATAAGATAGGGTACTTTATTACAGTTAAACAATTAAATTTTTAAAACAAGATAATGGTTGCAACTCAAGAAAATGTAGAAAAATTTGGAAAATGCTATTATATTAATTGTAGTGTTTGATATTGGAGATTTAGAGTAATTTTTAAATCAATATCCCTTACACTGTGTGGCATATTACTTGAATATTTCTTTTCAAAAACTACTTAGCTTATTAAGCAAATCAAACTTTGGGGAGAAACAATCTGGGTGTTAGTGATTGAGCATTCTGACCCTTTAGCAGGACTGCAGGAGGTAAAAGAAATCTATACTTGCAAACATGAGGCCACATTACAGCACAAAGCAGCAATTATTTCTCTACATCAATATACAAAGACAGTTTGACATCGTGCTGACCCTGCAAACATGACCCACTCTGCTGAACTCTGTGGAGCTGGTCAGGGATTACAGGGCCACCCAAGGCCAAGCAGGAGAGCAGAGAAAAGGGCAAACACAGATGTGGACTTCTCCAAACATGGCAAAGGCAGGAGGTGCTGAGGGAACTCTGGGGTCCAATGGGCAAAGAAAACAATCTTCAGTCTTTTGGTAATAAATAAAAAAATCTGTATTGCAAGTGTATTTTATAAAGAATACAATACCTTACTCTTTCCCCCTACCCTCCTTTAATGTAAAAGGGGCAAAGGCTGAAGGAAGAGAGTTCCCCTTAAAGTAAAAGGGACTAAGCTGAAGTTAAATTCATTTTCTCAGTTTCACTTTTATCACCCCACTCTCCCTTCTTGAAAACCTCCAGGAACTCCCCTATATCTGGCACTTCCCTAGTCCAAATTAGGTTATTAAGGAAGATCGGAATCCATTCTCCCCCAAGTACCTCCCAGAAAAAAGCCCCCTACCTCAGTGATAGGAGACCCCAGTCCATTTTCCTATGGCGCCTGGGCCAATAAAGAAAAACTCCCTACCTCCAAACTGACTTCCCACCAATCCCAAAACCACCACTCATCCCTGTTGGTGAAATCTAAAGAGAAGGGAGTGAGGTGCGGAACAAGGTCCATCTCCTGGTACACCAACTCACTTTTCCTACAACTCCTAAGTTCCTCAGATTCTGCTCCCAGGAGTCCCAATCAGAATTAACCTTCCATCCATTTGTATTTAAGAGAAATACGAATCCAATTGCCGCTGTACATCCAGCACTTCAATAGCAAGAAACTGAAGGAACAGTGGGGAGAACACGGCGACATAGGCGACATACTTAAATTGGAAGTAGAAACAGAGAGAGACAGAAAGGGGTAACAAAGACTTGCCTCTCCAGCCCTTTCCATTCCTGCTTTACCTGCTTTGTTCCCAGTGAATCTACAACACAGAGGGAAACACTCAAACACCGAAGGACCAATTAAAATACAGTGGAGCTTCTTCCTCTATGGGGAATTGTCTCTGGGGCGTATTCTTGGTAGAAGGGACAATCCAAAGGGCCCACATTCAAAAGGATGGAACACCTGACTAGGTTTCCATACATAATATCAACATGTCAACACAAAAGTATTACTTATATAAATTAATTAAGCTATTAGGTGCAGGTATATGAGTCACACAACTGCCAGAGGAGCTTACTATAATTTTAAAATGATGCTACTGAGAACCTGAGTTTGTTACTTGCAGAAATCCCAGTTCAGCAGCTCACTGGCCCCTTTTGCTCCCTAAGAGGCAAGATAAAGGAACCAAGCTATCTAGCAGAGATTTCCTGTATGCATTTGGAATAATGCTTTAAACACCAGAAGCTGATAAAAATTACTTCACAATTACAATTTTATGCTACCGGCATGTTGATATTTTTGCCAAGGGATTCGATTTACATCAATCTCTACAAATTTATGTACTCATTGTATAAACATTTTAACATAATAATAATCCTCTATCATAATAGAGAGACAGCATAGTCTAGTGAATTGTGTGCTGAATACCTTATCCAGCTCTATCTACCTCATAGGGATTTCATAAAGATTAATTAGTAGATACCTCTAGAAAGCACTATGAGCACCTTTGCAGAAAAACTATGTATTTATTATATTATAACTTATAAGATAAAGGTGAAAAAAGAGAGGCAACAATATAGCTATGAGAGTAAAGATATGAACGTATCATAGTGATTCTCAACAACATGAATATCAAAGAGTCACTCAATTAAAAATGCTATTAGTAAGTAACAGAAAAACTAATAGAGTGCAAAGAAGAGAGATTTGGGTGGGAGGGACTGAACTAGATAATTTATACAGCTTGCTTGTATAAAAATGTCAATGTTTATACTATTACCAAGTACAGGGATGAGGAAGAAGGGAGCGGGAGGGGAAAGAGTGGGATCTGAGTCAAAACAAGGTACACTTCCAAGCTTTAATAAGTATTTCAAAGTATATCCTATCGTCACATATGCAAAAAGGGGGGTGGAAGAGAGGGAAAGAGGAAAAACTGGAGAATGAATTAGAACAAGACAAATTCCATGTTTTTATAATTATGCCATTGCATAATCTTATGTCATGTGTACCTAAAAAATAAGAAACGAATTAAAAAAAAAAAAAGTAAAGAGAGGAATGATAGTTGGGATCAAAATGAATGAGACAGCTACTAAAAGAGATTAAAGAATTGACCGAATACCAACATATAAATTCATTAGCCCTACAAATCAACAAGGGTGGTGCTTTCCCACACGCACAGCAGCAAGCCAGCCCACCACAACAGGTTAAGACATGCCACGCTCTCCCTGGGCAACTGTCCCAGTTCCTCCTAGAAAGAAGGAGGGAACAGCCAGAGCCCAGCTTGACTTTGACTTTACACACCCCACAGTGCACACCACACCTGCCCTGGCTCCTGAACACTCAGGGTGTCCTCCACAGGCCATTTCCTCCAAGCCTGGCCCAATCAATTTAGAAAACAACAAGGTGACATGGAAACAGAAAGAAATGCTGCAAAATAGAGCCTGAATTGGATAAATAGCAACTGAGGAGCAAAAGCTCTTTAGGGAAGTCAAAAAAAATTTTATATATACATATATATATATATAATCTATAAGAAGACTTGATTTTTTTTTTTTTTTTTTTTTGGCAAGGCTGAGGATCGAACTCAGGGCCTTGCGCATGCTAGGCAAGTGCTCTGCCACTGAGCTAAATCCAAAACCCCCACAATTATTAAACAATATAGAAGATACTTCTTCCTTCTCACATCTTAAAACTAATAGTACTACTAATAGTACTTTTTATGGAAGGGGGAACCTTAAAATGCATATATTTACATATGCAAATCATTTCTACTATAAATTTCTAAACATCACCTGGTAAAATGAGTAATTTCAATATTCTAATCTATAAAATGTAATTATTCCTAAACTATCATTTTCAGACACAGGAATGTAGACTAAAAGAAAATAAATAAAATAAATATACATAATACACTTAAAATTAACATCATTAAGACAATAGGTTAATTAGGAATAATGAAAATATAATGACCAATTAAGACATCTGTGTGATTTCATACAATCTATATATGCAAAAAAAAATCCATGAAGCAAGTTCTGAAGATATTTAGTACAGACAAACCTTCAGGGCGGCTGAATACAACTCAAACTTTCTGGTCTGGCATTCATAGCTCTTCACAACCTGGCTTCATTTAGCATTTAATGTTCTCAGTTTCTGTTTCAAAGCAAATCTTAACATCTACTCAATTTGAACTTCCACAATTCTCTGAAAATGTCCATTTCTCATTTCCCAAAGCACCTTTTTAAATGTTACTGAGCCTATAAAGTCTCCCTCCACTGTCACTGGAGTCAGTCCTAACAATCCCAAAGCCATCTGTATTTATCGTCTCCATATCATGTTGATTAGATCCTACCCCCATGCTCAGCAGCCAGCTCTGCCAACCTTCATGCTCAGACATGTGTTCTAATGTAATCACATGACACTTTCCATAAACCAATTTGACTATAGATACCTACCCATGTGTGCATGTTCTAAGAGGACAGAGACTCTTTCCCGTACTACTTAGCATCAAGTGGCGCCCAGCTTCAAATATTCACCCAGTTAAAGGTGTTGAAAGCAAGAATGAATGTTTTACCTTTTCAAGAAAATTTCTGAAGGTTATTCTTGATTTCATTAGAGTTTGGAAAGAAAAACCACAATATCCTACCTTTAAAAGCCTGGGTGAGGGCTGGAGCCGTAGCTCAGCAGTTATGGCAGGCATTTATTTACCTGGCATAGGCAAGTACTTGAGTTCAAACTCCAGCACTGCGTATACAATGAAGTGTCAGAGCAATGAAAGCCAAATGAAAAACTAAATAAAATTGATTCTTTCTCATTGTTCCTCTCTTTCAAAAAAAAAAAAAAAGTCTGGGTGATATTTTTAAAAAATATGCATTTATAAAACATTTTGTAAAGTACATGAAATTTTATAATTATTGTTCATAATACATACAAAATAGGTCTGAAGCATCATCTTCCTTTATGGCTAAGGAAACTAGATTGCAAATATTTCTGTAAGGCTCCACATGTAGTAATTCAACAGGACTTCAGGCCCTTCTTACTACACTATGCTGACTGGGAGATGTGCAGAGCTTGCACATATTTTTAAATCTTAGTTTGTTTCTGATATTGAATTATTGTCACCTATTAGAAGAGTATGGAAAAGTTCCTTAAATATCTTAAGTCCCAAGCTGTGGGCCAGGTATTGTACTATCCAATGAGAATACAAAATTGAATCAAACTAATACAGTCCTTATTCCTTTTGATTTACATATCAATATTATATACAATGCTAAGAAAGATTATTATCTTCTCTTTACCAAAGTTCCACAAGACCAGCCACAAACTAATTTTTACCAACTTTGTGCAAAGGTAGCAATCTAAACCAATGTTTTGACCTCAGCTGGTTATATCTTCAAATATCATATCCCTAAGTTAAGAAGAAAATTGAAGCCATTCATTATAACCATGGTATCCCCTCAGGCACCAGAAAATCCTTCTTACTTTTTCTACTTGAACCTTTGATTCCCTTACTCTTCATCCCCCAAACCCCATTCTACATATCCTCTGGAAGATGCCTGCCTTTGTTCAGTTCTGCCCTATGTGCTTCCATCTGTCAGAATCCACCGCAGGGTGATAAAATGGGCTCCTAACCAGCCTCTACCATGCACCTCCCCTAGCTCCAGCAGGTAGTTGTAACCATGTCTTTTTTCTTGGGTAGTTTTCATTATGTTTTCCCCTCTTTAACAGTGGTATTCCAGTACTTTACTATGAGGTGCCATAGTGTGGTCTTTTCTCTTTTTTGGTTGGCCACATTTATTTTATTCAGAAATTTATTTGTTGAACAAACAAGCTTCTAATGAAATATACATAAATTCTGAAAATTAGATTTACCCCCAAGAGCCCTCCCAATTACCCACCCTTATCCCTCCCCCCTCTCCTTCCAATACATCTCTACAAATGCCTTAGGTTGTATGATATTACACCTTATCCATTTACTCTTCTTGGAATCCACTGTGCTCTTAGATGTGAGAGTTTTTGGTTCTCATCAAGTTTAGAAAATATGTACTCTTATTTTGTGAAGCCTCAATTATATAAGCTAGATTACCTGATACCCACAGCTTACTAAGACTGTTCATTTTTCTTCACATTGTTTGTTTGCATTTCATTTTCAACTATTTCTGTTGCTATGAGTCCATCATAACTAGAACTATACCTAAGAATTCCATGTGGTTCATTTTTATGTGTTCCAATTCTCTGTGTAAATGCTTGTATTTTCCTGTGTCTCTGGAGCACATGGCCCCTAGTGGCTGCTTATTATCTCTATTGGCTAATGTCTGCCTTCCCCTGGTGTGACTTTATTGCTTTGTGTTTCCTATGACAACAGTTCATATTAACCTGCTTCTATGCACGTGAGCTCATAATTATAACAGATGTCAAACACTGTGGATTTTATTTTGTTTGGAACTGGATTTTGTTGTAATCCTTCAAAGAAAGTTACATTTGTTTTTGTTTTGGTTTAGTTTTTAGGGAAAAAAGAGGTACACTCTTGGGCATGAATCAATATCAGCACCTCAGGAGTGGATTTTCAGTTTTGTTAGAGAGTAGCCTGTAGAGAAAGGCAACTGAACCCACTATAAGATGACATTGTTCATGGACTCAACTAGGTATCTGTATTACAAAGGCTTTCTACCTGACTGTTGGGAATGCAAACTATTCCCAACTTTCTGAATGTTGAGAAATGTTTTTCCCATCAATTTCTAGTGGTTCCTTATCCTGCCTCTTGGAGCTTCACCTGATGTGCTGCCAGTCTGCAAGGGATCCCTGCAAATCTCTGGAGCTCTTGCTTTCTGTTCAGCTTCTTTTTACTCCAGTCCTCTGTTTCACGGATTTTCACTGTGTTGGCCTCCTCCACTCTGATCTCAGTTCCCTCTGAACCCTAACCTTGCTGGCTTCTTTTAGGTTACTTTTATTATGCCAGACCTGGGATATCTCCAGGCAGTGAACCGAGTTAATCCTGGAAATCACCTCATTTCTTCTCTATCAGGATTGCATTATGGTACTACCGCGTGTGCGCATGTGCACACTACCTTTTTATTATTAAATGCTAACTCCTGCAGGAATTAATCCTGCATGAGCAAAAGGAGTGTTTCCTCCAAGCATAGTATAAAATCTCCTTCACTTTCTGCTTTTTCACCTCAGAGGGACTTCCAAACCTGGGTCTACCTTACACCCCATATTTGAACATCAGAATTCCGCTCCTACCTGAAACCTTGATTCTTTGTGCCCCTATTCCTCAACCTCATGCACTGCAGTAAAGCTTCTGGTCTCCAACTTTATCAAGAGAAAAACAGGAATCAGATACCACCGCCCTTAACTTCTCACCACAAAGCTAAAAATGTCCATGTATCATCATTACTTTTATTTCTTTTCCATCACCCCTAGATTAGCTGATCTTACTTTTTCATGCCCAGCTCTATCCTTGAATTATCTCCTTTCCTCAATCTCACTGCAGTCATTAATTTCTTGTTTTTAACTTTCCCTATTTGCTACTTTCCATTAGTATTTTCTAAATATGTTCAAGCCCTTTCTTTCTTTAAAAGCCTTCATCTGATCATAATTACCTTGTGGCTACCATCCAAATAATCTCTTCTTATCCAAATTTCTACTCTGAGTTCTTTATTTTATCATACCCTACTCGTTTGCTGACCTCCTTCACCCAAGACTTTCCTGGCGCTTTCTCACTGAAACATGCTGTCTGATTATTTGATAAAATGGTCAATCTTCAGGTCTGTGACTCTGTCAGAGCTTACTTCTCAACACTTAGTTACATTGAGGCCCACAAAACTTGGCTTTTATTTCATTATCTGTTCATTAATTGTTCTCCTTTAAGGATTCCCTTCATTTTATTTCCTTCAGAAATATGGATGCAGACATACACCCTTTTTGCACATTAAATACTAAATTTTATATTAGTCTGTTGATTTTTTAACTCTATAACTGTAGGCTTTGGATATAATACAAAAGTGAATCTAAATCATTTCTCTACTTCACATGAAAAAGATTTCCAGTGCATGTACAATTGTACAGTGAGCACTTTCTGAAATAATACTTTTCTATTTTTTTAATGAATACTAGCATTTCTATGGTGATGCTTTAAGAAATGTCTAATTTAAAAGAGTATGGAATAAATGGTATAGGAGATTGAAGGGCATGCAATCCAGTACCTGTGAAAATTTTCATGATACTTTTTGTGATGTTTCTTGTTCTGCTTTTAACCTTGGAGTTCCATTTAAGTTATTACTCAAATAGAGTATGAGAACAAACATTCAAAACCCTGTAATAAATTATAAGCACTTGGGAAAGAACTTTTATTTTTTATAACTGTTTTAAAGCATGTTTCCCTTCATATTTCATAGCCAGTTAACATTAAATATATAATTTAGTTGAACCCATTTTAACAACTGAAAATTCCTTAAAAAATGGCAGATATTTTAGTGCTTTTAAATTTAAAAGTATGAAGTTCCCTCTCTGATGTCATGCTGTCCTCAGGCTCATGACCTTCATTCTGTCTTATCATCAATATATTGACCAGCTTCCACTTTCCATCTGAATCAGTTTCAGTAATCCATTCTTCCTCCCAACAAAGTTTCAGCTCTATGGCTATCGCCAGTACTTCTCAAAACAGGGTCTCTGAATCACCTGCATCAGAGTCATCTAAAATATATACTATATAAAGGAACATTTCTGGATCATACCAAGGATTTAATGAGTTATTTCTGAGTGGTAGGACTTTAGATATGCATATTTAAGAACACCAGGTGATTCTTAGATGCTACAACATTTATATACCCCTGGAATATAACCTAAGTTCTAAAAATTCTTGTTCATTTCAAAGCTATGGGAGCTGTGTCTATTTCAAGGTACAGAAGTGTCTAACGACATTATCTTTTTTTTTCCTTTTTTTAAAAAGCAAGAGGGAGCAAGGGAAGGAGAGAAAGAAAGGATCAAATTTATTTATTTATTCATCTGGCCTTTGTTTCTTTGACATTTAGTTGTAATTGTGGTGCTGGTGTTTGAACCCAGGTACTGGTGCATGCCACACAAGTGCTCCAACCACTGAGCCACTGCTCCATCCCCCAACTAGATTATATTACTAAGATATTGCAATCAACAATAACATTACACCAAATAAAATTCATTAGATGTGATCCTCTTTCAGGAAATAAGCCACAAATCAAATTTATAAAATCTGAGTTCATCTGAATACAAAAGTATTGAAATAGAATGTACAATTTATATAGCTTAAATGACCCAAATATCAAATTACTTCAACAATGCATTTGATTTTGTATTATTGTCCAATCAATGCAATGACATTAAACTTCTTTAGGAAATCATGATTTTTCAAAAAGAGCAATTTATCCTACAGGACTATTTAATAACATAGTTGAAGGTTTTAATGAATCATCTTTGAGTTCTGTTTCCTTCCTTTAAAGTCTCAACCTCTTAACACATATGGAAATACAGAAAATTTGACCTGTGCCACTTAACAGATGTATGAAGAGATGAAATAAGGTTTAGAAATCTCCTCTAGATACCTACATCAAAGCAATCTGAGTTTAAATATGACACAAATTGTTAGGTATTTTTATAATGTTATAACTCAAGGACAATTTTTAGGATGCGTCTAACAACATTATTAATTTAACACTTCATTTTTCATGTGTTATATAACAATGAAGTATCTTTATACTACATAAATGTCATGTTATAAAATAATGGCACACTGAGTTTAGAAACTTCAAGACAGTATTATTAAAAGACACTTGATTTGTGAAGCAGTAACACAATAAGATGGAGAGCCATTCCATTTTATGATTTTCACAATTGAAAAACAGCATGCTAAACTGACTGGAAAAAGATGGAGAATTACCAAAACCTCTAAATGAATCTTGGTGGGATACTCCTTGGCTTAGAAAGGCACAGATTCTGATACATATTCTTTGCTAACAGCTTCACTTCAATTAATAGTAATTTGGAGGGCAGATATATATACTGGGATAAAGAAAAAATGCTTCTGCATTTCACTTAAAAATTGACATTTACTACTATTACTCAAATCTTTTCTATATTTGGAAAGAAAGCACCCCCCCAAAAAAAGAACAAAGCTATGTATGTGTAATTGCACATGGCAAGAAAACCAATTTAATTCCTTTTTTTGTCATAGTTATTTGTATAGCAATGGTTCTCAAAATGTGGTCCCAGATCAACAGTATCAATATACACAGCAAACTTACTAGATGTTATGGTGTAGATATGAGGAATCCACCAAAAGCTTATTTGCAAGACAATGCAAGAAGGTTTAGAGGTGAAGTGATTGGGTTATGAGGGCCTTAACCCAATCAGAGCATTAGTTTCCCGATAAGGATTAACTATAAGTGTAGGCAGGTAGAGTGTGCCTGGAGGAGGTGGGTCCTTGGGTTACACCTTTGGGGTTTATATTTTGTTCTTGTTGAGCAGAGCTTTTTCTCTCTACTACCTGATCAACATGTCCTGAGCCTCTCTTCTCCACCACGCAATTCCTCCACAATATTCCACATCATCTTAGGCCCTGAGGAATGGGCTCAGACATCTGTGGAATGAGACCTCTGAAATCATCAGCCCCCAAATAAACTGTTCCTCCTCTAATTGTTCTTGTCAGGGCTTTTGGTCACAGCAGCAAAAGAGCTGACTAAAATACTAGAAATGCGAGTCCTTAGCTTTTCTTCTAGTCCTGTTGCATGAGACACTATGACTAGGTATGGGACGTAATCTGTTTTTCAAGCCTTCCAAGCATTCTGCTGCCTGCACGAGTTTGGAAAACAGTAGTGTAGAGATTAGAGGACCAACAGCATTAAACTCTAGGATAGAGAAGTGCAGGATGCTTTAAAGGATTGTACATGCAAGCAATTTAAATTTTTTAAGCTCTCAAAATTTCTAACTTATTTAAGCTTGTGCTTCTATGTTTATTAATGTAGAAGCAACACACCGAAACTCCTAATAACCAGAGAAAACCTCGGAAGATTGATTTTAGAAATACAAAGCACAATAAGTAAGAAATCAAATGTGTAATAAAAAAGGAATACAGGAAATAAGAAAAAAATAGCACATCACTTACTTAATTCAGACTACATGCCAGCCATTAGAGAAGGCATTTCATACACTTTTACCTTTTAGTTTAGTCTTCACAACAGTCTCATTTCACAAATAAGGAATGTGAAAATAAAAATTAAGTAACGCAGGCAGAGTAATGTGTCTTTGAAAATGTCTACATACTAATCCTGGAAACCTAGGAAGTTTGTTGTATGGCAGAGGGGAATTAAAGTTGACAATCAATTGACCTCAAAACAGGATAGTAACCCTGAATTATCCATGTGGGTACAAAGTAATAAGAGAATTTTAAAGTAGAAGGCAGGAGTCAGGTAATTACAGAGCAGGGTATGGAGAGGCAATGGGAGAAGGGTTCTACCCACTGCTGCTGGTTCTGAAGATGAAAGCGCCAGTAGCTAAGGCAGATGAGTAGGCAGACTCTCACAGCTGGAAAGGGCAAGGAAACAGACTCTCTCCTGGAGCCTCTGAAACAAGTACACTCATGCCAAAACCTCAATTTTAGACCAGTGAGACCCATGTCAGACCTATGACCTATGGAACCGCAAGATCATAAATCTGGTAATTTTAAGCCACTAAATTTGTGGTGATCTTTCATGGTAGCAATTAGAACACTAACACAGTACGTAAAAAAATCCAAAGTCAAACATTAATAAGGCACTGAGCTATAATTGGAACTAAGATTAAAAATTCTTCCCTTTTCCCTGGGACCATCTTGTCTTCCAATCAACAAGCACAGGCATTCAAAGTTCTGTAGCTTCTACTGAATACTGTTATTTTCAGGCTGCTCAGATCACAATTATCAATCTCACCGGAAGAACCATGCCCTTTCCCAAATGGAATTATCTAACACCATAGCAATCTCTCGGATATGTTGTTTGGTTGGTATATTGCCTTAAAAGAATATAATCTCTATTTCTCTGGCTTTGCCATTTTCTGTTTTCTGCAGTAAATCCAGTTTATAAATTTATGCTATTGATGTGGCCTTCATGGGTGTGTGTCTTTAACTATTCTTGTTACAAATACATGGGGAAATTTTTTCATCATACCTTTACCTCCTCTGACCACTTGGGGGAAATCTATGGTTTTAGAAGTTCCATGCCAATTAATTCATCATGAAAGAAAAAGTATATATAAACCACTCTTAGAATAAAAAAGATAAATACAGGCATTCTTTCCAGAGATTTCTTTGGCTACCCATATTTTTATTAAGCCTATTTAAATTAAAGGTATTGTTTAGTCAGGTATCAATAAGAGATATTACTATATATTCAACAGACTTTCAAAAAGCAGTTGAGAACACACAAAATTATTTTCTCAGAGAAAAAAGTAAGTAATAGAAACACATATACAAATAAGTTTAGACAATTCTGTTGTTGACTTTATGACTCTAATCTATACATTCATCATGGAAATTATGCCAGACAAAATAAATTTTATATTTATTTTGAGAAAATAGCCAAACGTATGTTTTTAAAAGACTTTGTAAAGTACTGGCCTAGATAAACACCAGATCTTTTTATATTTTTCTGGTACTAAAGATGGAACCCAGGGTCTCACACATGCTTGGCAAGTGCTCTACCCCTAAGCTATTTCTCCAGCCTTATTTTATTTTATTTTGCAACAAATTCTCACTAACCTTCTTAGGCTAGCATTGAGCTTGTGATCCTCCTGCCTCAGCCTCTTAACCAGCTAGGGTTATAAACATACTCCACTCTGTATATCTCAGAATAATTTCTAAATATATAAATAACAAACCCATTGAAATTCTAATTGCAATTTTATTAAAATGAAAGTAATTAATACGTAAATAGATAAGAAATTAACATATTTCTCCCTTTGGAAGCACTGAGTTTCGCTTAAAAATTAATTTATATTTGTCTTCCCTAGGCTCCAGATACAAAGAAAAAATTCCCAAAATATCTCACACAACTTGTTGGATATATGTTACTTCCTCTACCTGTCTTAAACTTTCCCCTTTTTCAAAAAACAGAATGTAGTATCCATTAAGGGCAGACTGTACAAGCCCTGCGAATTCTTTCTTTGCCAATATCAAGCAATAGCTAATCCTTCGATGTGCTACCTACTACACTGACAGAACTTCTTGGTAGCACATGAATTCTGATATGGTTGTTGGCTCATCTGCATCCATTACAAGACAAGAAGATGTATACTCTACAGCAACAGTTATGGTTAGTTTGCAGTTGCATTCAAACACCTGAAAGAATTTCTCCCATCTTATAAAAAGAGTTTGAGGTTCAATGCCCAAATGATGTTTACTTTCCTTGTGACCTTGGATTAAAAAAAATTTATCAACCCCTTTATTTTCCTTTTTTATAACTGGACACAGTAATATTATATCTCCTCCAACTTCAAATCAAAACATATAATGCAAGTAAAGGCAACAGTATAGAGGAAGAGGAGATACCTTTTCTCTCTCTTTCTCTCTCTCTCTCTGTGGTGTGTACTGCTAAAACAAAATATCTGAGAGTGGGTAATTTATAAGAAATAGAAGTTTATTTCTCTCACTTCTGGAGGCTGGGAAGGCCAAGGTTAAGGAACTGGCAGGTTTGGTTGTTTTGTGAGGGCCGATCTCAGCTTCCAAGATAGCACCATCCTTAGAAGGGAGGAAGTGTCTTAATATGGCAGAATGTGGAGAGGCAAAACGCCTTTTTTATATCAGGACCTTCACCTCATTAGTGTAAGAAAGCCATCAAGACCTAATCACCTCTTAAAACTACCACATGAGTTACACTTGAATTTTGGATGGGAAACATTCAAACCATAACAATATTGATCCTGTATTACAAGCCTTTCCTAATCCATTGGTTCATTTTACCTGATTTCTGAAATCTTACCAGAAATACCAAGCAGTATTTAGGAACCTATCTTAAGAATGAAATACCTAATACAGTTGCACAGAACACAAAGGTCAGACCTTTTCCAAAGCAATATGCAGGATCAAAATAAGTTTTTCAGGAATTATATAAGTTACAGGTTGCTGTATCTTCTAAAATTAAATAACAGTCATAAAATGAAGCTGAGAATGGCAGTAACTTACACTGACTAAAGCAGAATTCACTCCAACTATCTTTTTGTGATTGAATACTACAGATAACTCATTCAAAAAGCAAGAGGCAGACATACAAACAGTTCCCTGCCCAACCCTGATGAGCTGAAGCAGACAATAACACACCTTACAAAATCTCTTGGAAGTCTGCCTGAGATCCCATTGAAATGGAAACTTCGTGCTGATAACTAGGAATATTTTATTTCTATCAGTCCTTGCATTTTCTGTGTTTCCCACTGTAAAACCACATTACCTATTGTTCTTTAGGGCAATGAACTTTTTTTCCTATTTGATACATTACCAAGTACAGTCCTTCAACATATTTTGCAATTTCAGTTTATTTAACTAAATTTAATTATATAAGTAAATATTCTTTAAAAAGAGGAAATCGGTACATGCTTTCTAAGATGGCTATGAAAATTCACTGTGTTATTCCTAGCCCTAGTGATACCAATTTTTCTAAGGTACCTATTACTAATTAAATGACAGTGTTTCCTCAAGACACTGTTTTCTTCTCCCCACTTCTCTTGGTATGGTCTGTAATGAAATCCATTTCTTTTTCGTCATCCAGTGTACCCGGAGGCACAAATTCTATGTGACAATTATTTATATTTTGCCACCTGAATCACCAAGCTGGTCTTCTTTGGAGTCTTCCTGTATTTCATAGACTACCTTCTTGTTTCTATCTATAATTAATGAACTCTACAAATATCTGCTGGCATTTTGTGTAGTTTTATTACATTGACATATTAAATTTTAAGGGCAAAAGATAAGCATATTGCATTTCATTTCTCTCACTTTGGTAGACCAAAACTATATTTGAAATTAACCTGAAATATATCTGCTGTAGTCAACAAAATTTTAAGTGATAACTACATATCAAATAGTTAAGAGCCCAGGTTTTACTTATTCACTATGATGGCTTAAGACATGCCAATTGCAGAGCTTATACCATATATGTATATTTTTATGCCATATTCAATTATATTTAATTTATATAATTATTCATAAAAAGTTATTTATTATATTTAAAAGAATTTCTGAATGCAGAAATTATAATTTTGTAAATATGAGTAAATGAGAAAGGGGAGATAACTCAGAAAAACATCATAGACTTTGGGAAACAAAGTCAGAATCACCAAAAAATATATGGGTGGGGCTGGGGGTATAGGTAAGAGAAATTGGGGTGCATGCATGCAATGAAGTTCTAGTTATACTCAACTGTTATAAAGAATGAAATTATGGCATTTGCTGGCAAATGGATGGAAATGGAAAATATCATGCTAAGTGAAGTTAGCCAATCTCAGAAACTCCAAAGACTTATGTTTTCTCTCTTTTGTGGAAGCTAGAGTAAAATGAAGGAGGGGGGAAAGAAGGACAAAATTATATAAGGAACCATTCAATTACAAATTAATAGATGAACAAAAGGAAGTCTAGTAGAGTAGAGGTAAAGAAGGGGACAAGAAAGGAAGGACAGATAGGAAGAAAGGGAGAGGGCAGGGAGAAATAAGCGTATTCTGTACCTACCAGCAGAGGAAAAGTACCTACAGCACAGGAGGAGGGAGTAGGGAGTGTTTGGGTGGATGTTGGCCAAATTATATTGCTATACTGTGTGCATGTAGGATTATGTAACAACAAATCCCATCATTATGTACAACCTTAATGCACTAATAAAAAAAATTTGGAGGAAAATAAATAAATAAAAGCAAAGAAAAAATATGTGCCATACATATTGAAAGTGCAAATGTTACTAGGCATAACTTTCTAAGATTGTATACTCGGGGATTGGGTTTGCTGTTTAGATTAGGCTGCTTTAAGATTCATTCAAAAACAACCTCTTTAGCTGGGCTCCACAATACAAGCCTACAATGCCTGAGAAAAAGGGGGCTGAGGGAGTAGGAGCACAAGTTCAAGGCCAGTCTCCACAACTTAGGGAAGCCTTCAATAGTTTAAAGAAACCACGTCTCAAAGTAAAAAATAAAAAGGGATATGGACGCAGCTCAGTGGTACAGTGCTCCTGGGTTCACTCCCCAGCACCAAAACAAAACAAAAAATAAACCCTATCCTCCTCCACAATCAATTAATTATCATAAGATAGAGGAAGATAAGCCAAGATGGAGAAATTCAGACAGACCCGCATCAAGTCATTGCTCAGCATTTTAGTGTCTCAGTCTGCAGTCTTAGGTTACACCCTATACAAGGGTGAAATCAGAATCCCTGAGAGTGATGACTAGGAACACAGGTTTTAACAAGCTTTCCCAGGAATTCTACGAAAAGAATTGAAGCACTGCTCTAGGACAGAGGCTAACAAAATTTTCCTAAAAGGAGCTGTTAGAAGCTATTTAAGGCATTTCTAGCCATATGTTCTGTCACAAGGACTCAGACTTATACCACTACAGCACAGACCACAGGTAAAAGAATGAGCATGGCCATGAGCCAATAAAACTTTATGGACACTGAAATTTGATATACAAAAACAAGCCACAGGGGCTGGAGCGGTGGCTCCTCGGTTAAGGTACTTACCCAGTGCATGCGAGTACATGAGTTTAAAACCCTAGCACGACATATGCAGTGAAGTCTTGGAGCAATGGAAGCCACGTGCAAAACTAAATAAAAAATTGTTTCTCTCTTTCTCTCTCTCACTATCCTTCTCTCTCTCTTAAAAAAAAAGCCATAGGTCAGATATTTTATGCCTGGTCCTCAGGAGGAAAAAATAAAATTGATTTTTATATAGTAATTAAAATGAAAGACTCCATAGTAAAGACAACGATACAACTGGCCAGAAGAGACGTGTAAAAAGTTGACGGCCATGTACATTTAGGTGGAGAAATTGGGCTTAGAGTGGCAGAAAATAGTAAAGATTGAGTTCAAATTTGATCACAAAAGATATCTTTTGGTTCTTGTTTCTCATCATTCATAGTTAGGAGACCTAAACCTTAAGTTGTTAGCCCTAGCAAATCCAGTTGGGTAATCTTAGCCACATTTTCTACATTTTCATGTTAAAGTGATTATTTTAAATAAATCTTAATACTCCAAAATTAATTTATTTTTAAATTCTGAAAACAAAGCATATGTAGAAGTAATATAGCCAAAACTTTAGGATCCTATAAAGTCATACTGCAATCCCTTACATGACCAGTAGGCTACACTGTAGCAATTATTTATACTTCACAGTTGTAAACATCAAGAAAATAATTATTTCAAATATATCCGTAAAGAGTATGAAAATTATTAACATCAACAAAATCAACCTGCTATCATGCCTCTCCTCTCAGAAGCTCTCAATGACTCTCGATGTTTTTAGAGTACAGATAAGTCCTTCCCAGACCCTACATTTTCTGAGTGACATGACCCAGCTACTCCCTGACCTCACCTACTCTCCTCTTCCTCTGCTCACCCACCAGCCAGAGGCTGCTTGCTACCCTGGACAGGCATGCTTTTACCACAGGGCCCTGTGCAGGCTCTTTCCCTCCCTGAATGTTCTTTCCATAGATAGCCATATGTCTTCTATCTCTCATCTTCTTTACTCAAGAATCATCTCAGTGAGGCCCATTCAGGTTATTCAACTTAAAGTTGTGACCCATCTCTTCCTTTCACCTGCCATCATATACACCCACCTCAGCTGTCCTGATCTACTGTCTTGGCCATAGTAATTATTCCTAACTAGCCCTACTTACAATATTAGATGTGCATTGTTTTGCCCAAGTTCCCCTTTCCTCCAAATACCTACAATAAAAGTTACCAAAATAGTGCCTGGCATGAAAACCCTTGGGGAATATTTGTTGAATAAATAAATGAATGTTTTCCGTGGTGGAAGATAAATATAACAATTAAAAAAAACTAATATAGCAATTACCAAATTGCAAAAAAGGCATCACTTTTAATATAATTTTAAAACAATTCTATTTTCCCAAAATAATGTTTTTACTCACATTACCTATTTTAGAAATTTAATTCAGAAATTTTCTTTTCAGTTTGTTGAAATGACCTGATGTTTGGTGCTAGGTATGTAAACCAAAACAGTATTTTGTTACTTTTTATTTGTAATTTAATGTTTTAAAAATAAGAGGTAAGCCAGGTGCAGTGGCACACACCTATGATCCCAGTGACTGAGGAGGCTGAGGCAGAAGAACTGAAAGTCTGAGGCCAGCCTGAGAACACTGGCAAGGCAATAGGCAACTTAAATGAGCGCTCGTCTCAAAATAGAAATAAATAAAAAGGGCTGGGGATGTAGCTCACTGGTAAAGCACCCATAGGTTCGATCCCTAGTGCAGAACAATAATAACAATAATAGATAAAAATATCTATTACACTAGAGTATTGCCAAATTCTGCAATTAATTGTTATTCTAAAACACAGGACAGTGCACAAAAGTTCAGAAAAAAAGTTAAAAATACATCATGATTTCTGGCATGCAATATCTTCATTTTAAATAATATTAATTAATTAGAGTATAAATGTAGAGCCTTTTGATTTTTAGGAGGAAACAACACTCATAAATATCAAAGAATATTTATTTAATCTGTCTGCACATACAATTATAGTCCACTTTAGAGTTCATCAGTCATCCTTGCTAACATATTATTTAATAAGTAGACTGCCTATTTCCACTGCTGGAAGATTATACTACTTTATGTTCCTTTCAGGATAAGGGTATTATCATAATGAACTATATTCTAGATCTCGCTAGTTAAAATGAAATGACTTATATTTGTTGTCTTGCCTCCTACAGGTAGATTATTTTATAGCCCATTCAAAAATTGATCCATTAAGAATAGCATATAAGACATATAACTTGATTCCAAGTTTTACTAGTAAATTAGAAATAAAAAGTAGCAGATCAGGGGCTGGAGCAGTGGCTCGGCAGTTATGGTGCTTGCCTGGCATGCATAAGGATGTGGGTTTGAACCCCAGCACCACATACACAACAAAGTGTTGGAGCAATGAAGGCCACGTGAAAAACTAAATAGAACTGATTCTCTCTTTCATTATTTCTCTCTCATTTTTTTAAGCAGATAAAACAAAAATAGCTCTTCTTTTTTATAAGAAGTAAAAAGAAACAGAATACCCTTTGTCTCAAAACTATTTACCTTTGCTTTGCTCTAGGTCTCTACATAAATCAAATACAAAGACTTCCATGCTAAGGTCAATAAATCT